>OX243811.1:58026265-58248765 GCA_945859605.1 Lumbricus rubellus | reverse complement strand
GCTACTTCAAGTCGGTACCGGCAACACTCACACATCCATCGCAGATCGAAGACCAACTGCAGGAGGCCGTGCAAAGAATCGACGAACTTGTCGATACGTTTACGAGTCAAAGTTCCGGCTGGACGGTAAATGGAGTGGTTGATTTTAAAATTTGCAATGCAGTCTTCGACCCTATAGGGGCTTCCAGCTACATTCATACGCCGCAATACATTGCCCATAAGCATGCTACACTGAACATCCAAAACGAGGACGAGTTCTGTTTTCTGTACAGCGCGCTTGCAGTTTCACACTTCCAAGCCAAAAATTCGGAGCGAGTCAGCAACTATCGAAAGCATATGGGAGAGCTTTTCACTAGAGGACTTAAATTCCCCATGACAATCGAACAGATACCGCTTTTTGAGTCTCTCAATCCCGACTATAGCATCAACGTCATGTACTCCAATCCAGACGACAAGACATTTACCCCTCTTTATGCAAGTGCTCACAGGGGTAGAAAACACATTGCCAATCTGTTGCTTCTTGATGCTGGGGGGAAGCGGCATTACATAGTCGTGCGAAACCTTTCGGCTCTTCTAAAGGGAAGAAATTCACGTACTAACAGAAATTTCTCCTGTCCATACTGCCTCTACTGTTTTACAACAGCCTCTGGGAAATATGTACATATGGAAGATTGTGGCAAGTACGGACTTCAGTCTGTGCGGTATCCCACCCCCGAAAACTCCACACTGAAATTCACAAACACTCAGCATGAAATGCCAGTACCTTACGTCCTGTACGCAGATTTTGAATCGTTTTTGACGCCAAACGACTCTGCCTCCAATACCAATGCGACCAAAATTCTTGATACACACACGCCCAGCGGTTTCTGCTGTTTTACAGTTTCGTCTTTTGCACATTTGAACGACGCCAAACCTTACGTCTATTCTGGTCCTGACGTCATGGATCATTTCTTTTCTCATGTAAAGTCTGAACAGAACCGCATTAACAAAATACTTGCTACCAACTTGTCTATGAAGCCTCTGACTCCACTGCAGAAAATTGAATTTGCCGCTCACACCAACTGTCCATCTTGCTGCGTCGCTTTGACCGATCAAAACAAAGTTCGACACCACTGTCACATGACTGGTAACTTTGTTTCTGCTCTTTGCTCTCCATGCAATCTAAAGATGAAATTTCGCAAACCCACAAAGGCCAAGAAGCAGAAAACTCCCAACTATTTCCTTCCTGTCGTGTTTCACAATCTTAAGGGGTATGACTCCCATCTCATTTTGAAACACATGACAAAGGAGTTTGCTAGCGAAGAAATTAAAGTAATAGCCACAAATATGGAAAAATACCTTTCATTCGAAGTGAATAACATTCGATTTTTAGATTCTTTGCATGTTCTAACCTGTGGTTTGGACGTGTTGGTGAAGAATTTGGCAAAAGAGGGTGATTCCAAATTCAGCCATTTGCGACGACTTTTTCCGGAACATTACAAATTGCTGTTGCGTAAGGGGGTATTTTCCTACGAATACATGACTTCGGCCTGCAGAATGACCGAAAGGACTCTGCCTTCCAAAGGCTGCTTCTACAGCAAACTGACTGAAGAAGACATTACCCAAGACGACTACGACTATGCCCAACAGGTTTGGCAGACGTTTGACATGCAAACTCTCCAAGACTACCACGACCTATACTTGCAAACGGACGTTGTATTATTGGCTGACGTGTTCGAATCTTTTCTAAAAATGTCTATGGAATTTTACGGACTTGACGCACTCCACTACTACAGCAGCCCCGGACTTAGTTTTGATGCATGCTTGAGGATGACCAAAGTGGAATTGTACCTTATAACAGACCCGGACATTTACCTTTTTGTGGAGCGGGGGATGAGAGGCGGCGTCTCCATGATATCCAACCGTTACGCAAAGGCAAACAACCCGTATCTCGCTCAAGGATACGACCCTGACATTCCAAGCAGCTTTATCATGTACTTGGATTGTAACAATCTGTACGGTTATGCAATGTCCGAACCGCTCCCGACTGGAAAATTTAGATTCTTAGAGACGGACGAAATTGCCAATTTTGACTTGAGTACTAAACAGACTGATGACGACTTGGGCTATTTGTTGGACGTGGACTTGGAATACCCTTCACATCTCCACGACGCACACAACGACTACCCCCTTGCTCCAGAGAGTTTGCATATACGACCGGACATGATATCTCCTTACGCAAAGTCCGTTTCGCAGAAAATTTCGGCTAAAATTGGCGCTGGGGTCGAAAAGTTGACTCCAAATCTAATGTCAAAGACTCGATACGTCGTACATTACCAAAATTTGCAGTTCTACCTAAAAATGGGGATGAAATTAACAAAAATTCACAAAATACTTGAGTTTCGACAAAGTCGATGGTTGAAAAACTATATCGACTTCAACACGTCCAAACGGCAGGTGGCCAAATATTCCTTTGAAAAAGACTTTTACAAATTAATGAACAACGCTATCTACTGGAAGACCATGCAAAATAACAGGAAGCACCTCCAGGTCAAATTGATCATGAGCGGAAAGCGCGCGAAAAAATTTGTTGCCCGGTCAAATTTCGAATCGTATACTATAATAAACGAAGATTTGACAGTCATAAAATTAACAAATTCAAACGTTTACCTGAACAAGCCTCTCTATGCAGGCATGTGCATTTTGGACATTTCAAAATTAAAAATGTATAAATTCCATTACGAACATATTATTCCCCTCTACGGCTCCGCTTGTAAACTCCTTTTCACGGACACATACAAACACCCGACGTGTACAAAGACATGCAGCAACATTTAAACGAATATGACACCTCAGACTACCCCTGTGGGCACTTCCTTCACAGCCGCTTTAACGCCAAGGTAATTGGGAAATTTAAGGACGAGTGCAATGGGGCCGCTGTTTTGGAATTTTTCGGCTTGAGGTCGAAAATGTATAGCTTGCTGCTCCCTAACGAAAAGGAGAAGAAGACGGCGAAGGGCATAAAGAAGGGATTCGTTCAGAAGTGTATTCGCCACGCAGACTATAGGGCCTGCATATTGAACGAGAAACCAACGTCTTCGAAATTTTGTGTTATTCAAAGCAAGAAACACGACCTTCACACGGTTGAAATTCGAAAGGCTGCGCTTTCTCCGTACGACGGTAAGCGATACCTACTCAATTCGTCGGAGTCGTTGGCATATGGACATGTAAAAATTGCAACTCTCGTATAATATTGTATAAGTTGTTGTCGAACTCTGAATATTTGGACTGTGTAGATATGTTAAGGTATTGCATAATCGCATATTTGAGCAAAATATAAGTCTTGTAAATATTTGAACATTCATATACTCGTCGAACATTATTATTGCATAAACATATTGTGTATTGGTTGAAGAAAGAAGTGTTTGAGTTGGAAGAAAAAATTTGCCAACCTACTGTGTTTGTTCTTTCGTACTTAGAAATTGTCGTATTAAAATTCTTCTATTAAAATTCTCGCTTTCTGATTGGTCACATATTCCTGGGCTATTAAAATTCTCGCTCGCTGATTGGTCGGCACTTCCTGGCTTAGCATGGTTCTCGCTCGATGATTGGCCGCAGGTTCCTGGCTTTGTAAGATTCTCGCTCTCTGATTGGTTGCTGCTTCCTGGTCTAACAAAATTCTCGCTCGCTTATTGGTTGTAGCATTTCCCAGCATTCCCCGGCGCCGCATTTCGGTGGCGCGTTCTCCGGATGCGGGGCGGGGCGGGGTGGCCCTGTAGCGCTACTAATTAGGGTTAACTAATTACTATTACTAATATAATTACCTAATTAATACTACCTAATTAATATACTAATTAATATAATTACTAATTAATATGACCTAATTATTATAGTAGGCTAATTACCCTAATTAATATGACCTAATTACCTTGACTAGTTACCTTAACTAATTATTAATAATAATTAACTAATTATTAATTAATTACTAGTTAGTAAAAATACTTAACCGTGTCAAAAGCAGCGTTTCTACCCTACTTATACCCAATCGTTGTTATTTTATTAGACAATTTTCATTTTAAAAAGTGAAAATATCACTTCCTCTCTAATCGTGGCAGTCATTCTCGTTGCTTACACATAGTACGACATACATTTAGCTGTCATTTAAATTTGCCATTTACATAATTATTGGCGGACTATTTTACCTGTGCAGTTTTGCCATAGCTTGTTTCTTTGGAAGCCATCTGAGCATCGACACACGTTGATATTTGTGAACTTTAGGTCAACGCTTAGGCAAGTCTCGCGTGTAGAGCAGTCACCATTAGATACTGCGCAATCTACAGAAAATGGAGTTAGGCTACTAACATTAATTAGCATAGTTTTACAATTCTTGATGCAATAATACCTAATAAAAGAATCAGCAAGCGATTTCTTTTATGATAACTTAAAATTAAAAATCAGTTAAAATAGTGAAAACTCAGACCATAACAATTAGACTCTAATTTGCACAAAAATATGCATTGTTTTGGATAAAAGCATTCATGCTGACTGAAATGTTCAGTAATAATGAATGCTTTTAAATAAAATAATGCATCTTATTTAATAAACACATACATAATTATGTGAAAATACACCATAGTTTTGAGCAAATAAAAATTTAATCGATCCCACCTCTGTAATTGCAACTGGTGCTTGTCCATCCAGGTTTACACGAAGATGAGATACATGAACCATTTAGATAGACGCATCTGCCACCGTTCAAACAGTTGCATCTTCTCGAGCAGCCATTTTCGTAATTTCCAGCTGGACAGACTATAAACAGAAAAAATTCTTCAGCCCATACTGAACCTTAGTCTAAAGTGGAATTCTCTATCCTAACCATTAATCGATAAGTCGTCTCATAAGCTATACTGAAAAGCAGATAATAATAGATTACCGTTAGTTCTTATTTCGAATACTGTAAAGTTATTAATGTAGATTATAGATGGACAATTGAACCTGGCTCTATCAATAGGTCAATTCTAAAGAAGGCGAATCAAACTTTTTGGGGATATCTTGCACATTGACTCCTAATCAAATAGCCGTTTTTCAAATAACTTGTGAAAGACTTTGCTTGCAAAGCTTCGAAGAGCAGTGCTGTGCTTGGTTGGAAAAGTGCAGCATTCAGTAGCTCACTCTGCAATTATTATAGGGCAGATGTCAACAGGTTGGCAATTGCCGACATATAAAATCTGATTTGCTTGAAAACAAAAACAGATTGCGGACTCTCTCTCTCTCTAAGATTAGGGTATCAAAGTGCTACCATCTGTGCTAACCCGATCAGGTTTAAGCCTTTCTTAACTCAGTTAGAACAGCAGAGTTATATGCTTTTCTTAACTCAAAACATAGAAGATCTACCGTCTTCGATCTGGCACGGAGAGTAAGCTAACGGGTTTCGAATCACTCCGAGGCGGGTATACTGTATATAGGAACCGCGAACAAGTGTTATACTGCAACATTAGAGCATCTGCACCACCGAGGCGTGTGTGCACTATAAAACTTCGTGAGAAGAGCAATATAAAAATGCAGTTGTATTGTTTAGTATTGCATTCTTAAATCAAATGCAACAGTAGCTGTAGATTAATTGAATAAGCTTAATGCATGTCCATTGTCCAAAATTTATAGTTATTGACGGTGGGTGGATCCCAGTGTTCTGTTACTGCAGATGAACTGCTTAACTTAAGGCTTTGAAAGAACTGCGAGTCTGTGCTTCATCATTATTGTGATGCCAATCTGTCAGGATTAGTAATCCTATGCCAGCGAATGAAAAGTGCTAGACTACTAACTGCCCTAAACCAGAAAGCTTTCATGTAAAGACACTGAAGTAGACCTACAGCAACATAATTATTATGAATTTGGGACCGACACGGATCAATTTTCATATAATTATTTATATTTAATCTAAAGACGATAATTATGACAAACGATATTGTAATGTAGCCTATACATGTATATAGTATATGCAAAGTCGACATCAAAGTAGGCCAAAAGTCGCCAATACGTTCATTGCCTGTATCAGCGATTTTTCAAATGCTGTGACCTTCTGGCTGTTAAAGATACCGGTACATCAGAAAACAATTGAGTAGAAAATGGTACACATACCTTGAAACTTCAGAATAAAATAAAAATATAATTTTTGTTGACCAAAGTCATGGTTAGCTATTTGCCAAGAGCTGCCGACAATACATTGCTATTGGATGCAGTAGGCAGAATGTCAAATATAATAGAAACAAATGAACTGACCAGAATAGACGCTGTTGGCATCGGGGCCTCCACATTTCTCGGTTTTATTTGCTGCGCACTGAGAGTAGCATGCACTCTCGTTCAGTTGGCCAAATTTATCGTAACTCTCACCACAGTAGCATTGTGAGCCAAACTAAAAACATTGAAAGTTTTCAAGTGTAGGCTTTAATAAGGCATCAAAGTTTGAATCCAAATCTTAGTTTTGATGCAACTTCAATCATGCAGGAGCGACGATTGGTGTGTGTGTGTGTGTGTGTGTGTATGTGTGTGTGTGTGTGTGTGTGTGTGTGTGCGCGTGCATGTTTGCGTGTGTTGATTGAGAAGCTACTGAGCTACTCAAGAGATAGTAGTTCTATTTTTGACACCATTTTCACATTCATGAGATGTTTCTTCAGAAAGCATTCAGTACCACAAATTCCACAATGGGTGGGCAATATATTGGTCCTGCAATTCTATTGTTTAATCAGTTCAAGATATTCGGGCCTTCTGGCATCTGCTCTAGTTAGGCTACGCCGCTACTGATAACGGACATAATTATGCCACTGCAACTGTACTGTCTGTTGTTTCTGCTAACGTCATCAGGGGCGGATCCAGGATTTCTGGTTAGGGGGGGCGTAAATACTACCAATCCAATCCCGTAAATATATATATATATATACACTGTGTCCGGATAAAAAGTAGCCCCCACAAACAAGTGTCATAACTCGGTCAAAACGTTTTGGATTTGTCTGAAATTTTAAACACAACAACAGTGACCATATTTACACGAGATTCCAAAGTCGTTTGCAAATATTCGCGAGTTTGTCAAATTTCTGAGCGTTTGCGTTGGAGCACCGACAAATTGAACTTTCCAACATGGAAAACCTGAAAGGAAGTGAAATTCAGCTATTATGGTGCCAAAAAATGTGTTTCTTGTTCTCGGACACACGATCGTAGACGTAGTAGATTAATAGCTATCCCGGGAGACACTCGGCTTCATATCCTGCAGCTGTAGCCGTCCAGCAGTCCAGACTTTGATCCGGAGTACATGTACTGGAGGAGCGTGTTTTTCGTTCGCGCGTAGCCGCATATTCATGACATCGATAACCGTAGGGCGTAGGGCGCGTCTGTTTGAAGCTTGGCAGTTGCTTAACCAGGTGATCATCGACAGGACCATCAAACAGTAGCGTCTAAGTTTACGGCCGTGTGTCCGTGAACAAGATGGACATTTTGAACACTATATTTAGCTGAATTTCACTTCCTTTCAGGTTTTCCATGTTGGAAAGTTCAATTTGTCAGTGCTCCAACGCAAACACTCATAAATTTGACAAACTCACGAATATTTCTAATCGGTTTCAGAATCTCGTGTAAATATGGCCGCTGTTGCTGTGTTTAAAATTTCAGACAAATCCTAAAAGTTTTGGCCGAGTTGTGACACTTTTGTTTGGGGGCTACTTTTTAACCGGACACAGTGTATATATATATATATATATATATGAGTGGCGGCGCCAGGATCTCAGGTTGGGGGGCTGAAAAAAATTTATGAAGCGCCGAAAGCGCGAAGCTGCGAGTGCCGAAGGCACGAAGCCCATACCGACTAGGGGGTCTGGGGGAGCGTCGTAAGCTCCCCCAGCGGGGTCTGGGGCGGAGCCCCAGCCACCAACGTATTTTTAGCTCTGTTGACCTCAACTAGAGAGATTTTTAGGCTCCTTTTTGCCAGCTATTTCTGAACGATAAAATCATGAAAACTCAAAAAAGAAGTCGTTTTGCAGAGTCGCAGACTAGTGTTAAGTGGCCGAGAGAGTCGATGTCCGGGAGTCGAGCCCAGTCGCAATTGATGTCTCACATATGAGTCGATGTATGACCGTCCGCCGCAGTTGAGGTCCGAAAATAAGATAATAATAATAACTTTTAAGCCGATACATGGACATTCATTGTTTTTTGCTTTGGGATGAGGCTGAGTCACATTTAGGGGCTTAGCCCCATGACCACTCCTCTGGTGCCGCCAATGGCATAAGCATCTACACTAAAATAATATTTTTATAGTTGATTTCGTTGCCGTTGGTCATTGTCTTGTTTCCTTATTACGAAGTAAGCCGTTTTAGACATTTTCAGCCTTTTTGGGGGATGAGCCACGTTTAGGGGGGCTTAGCCCCCCTAGCCCTCTCCTGTCGCCGCCACTGATATGTATGAAATTAGATCATGCAAAACTATAATGATCCTTTTTATAGAAATTGTCATGGAACTTTAAACAAATATATAGTTTCTCATATAAAACCACTGGTGTCCACTGAAGGTTAACAGTGAAACGATTATAAATCAGTTATTAGTTTTGATCATGCAACCCTTGACCCAAAAAGGAAATAATTAAGTGTCACATGCCAGTGGGTTAACAGTGTCATTCTCCTTGGATGCTTTCTGGCGTAGACATTGAGATTGTCATCAATGTCTAACTTAAGTCCTTGTGGACAAACAATGAAATGAGTCCTCGTTCATTGTACTTTGGAAACACAACTTCACAAATCGCAGACTAGAATTTGCTCGCTCAACACTGCAAGCCGTGACAGAAGTGAGCAGCAAAATGTGAACTATTGTGGTAATATTTGGATACATAATACAACGGGAGCGGCTGTTAGCGAGGGTGTCCGACAGGGTGCTTGGTGTGCTGTTAGCGTTTCTTCACATCTGCTGCCAATAAAGCTTTAGGCCTAACTCTTGATGAAAAGAATTCGGAGAAGGCAGCTCATCATGATAGTAGAGAAGTATAGCCTACCATCAGCAGTGAGTGCGTCGATGTTTTAAACATTAGATGCATGGAATGAGACTTACATGTAGACCACGAATTGCTTGCTTTGCAAGATCTCCAAATCGTAGGCTAAATTGCAATATTATTATATTAGTTTTATGTCAGTTTAGCTTTAGAACATTTCTGCAGGTTTAGGGGGGGCGTACGCCGGCTCCGCCCCCTCTGAATCCGCGCCTGGTCATAGATCTGTCAACGCGATGATTGCACGAAATTGTCATCCAGATTCGGTTCAAATTCGTTCTGGAAGTAAATCCTCGCGCATTGCTGACGACTCCTGACTACATGGAGTCATATGATGTCGTCCGATATCTAGAATGATTCTACAGAACGTAGAGTCGTAGACACACCCATAGGCGTACGGGAAATTTCAGCAGTAGGGGGGGGAAAGATTGAACTTCTGCCCGAAAAATAGCCTACATCCGTGAAAAAGTTGACGACCTTTTTTCATGGGCGCCCGCAGAAATGTTTTGCAGGGGGGGGGGGCAAAAAAAATTCCCGATGATCACAGTTACCATAAATGTCTTAGTAACAAGAACTTGAAAAATGCAAAGCTGGAAATTAAGAGCACGAGTATTTTTCAATGAGGTTTCTTAATGCAAACTTCAGTTTCATTTTGTGTATCAGCTTTAATATGACTAGTTTCTTTAGTGCGAAAAAGTTGTAGATGTTAAAAGCGGGTTCCTGAAGCGGCGCTGTAATATTATAAGTCCATTGAAAGAATGAATAAGTTAACAAAAAATAGGTGTCAGTTTTCAAGGTGCAAGTGTTCCTCTAGCTATTTCTATTGATACTTAATTTTGTGCAGTTGAGAAGGTTGCATGACAGCGAAATTCCAATCAAGTAGGCCAAAATCGATAGGAAAAACTATTTGCAAGGGCGCCTGCCGGAGGGTTAAAAGCCAATGGTCACTGTTCCAGCTTTTAACAAGATGTTGATAATGCAAGGCAGAAAATTAAGAGCATGTTTATTTCTACAGAGATTTATATACATAGATTTCTGACTTTCACTGTATGTATCATTCGTATCATTAGTGCTCCAATGCGGAGAAATTTGTTAAAAACCCAAAAGTAGTCGTTAGAAAAATAAGTTTCAATTTTCCAGGGGGGGCAAGTGCCCCCTTGCCCCTATGTGCGGGCGCCCATGCCTTTTTTAGACGTTTGGGTCTGTGTTTGCCCGAAAAACCTGACTTGCCCGAAAGTTGACGACCTTTTTTTTAGTCGTTCGGGTCTGTGTGTTTGCCCGAAAAAGCCAGACTTGCCCGAATTTGGGGGGCATTTGCCCCCCCCCTGCACCCACGCCTCGTACGCCTATGGACACACCTATTCCTACCTCTTCCTCCGTCTCCTTGCATATGGCCCCATGATCTCCCAGCCGACAACCCGATGCGCAAAGCATTTAGGCCTACCGGTATTATTAGACTGCGATTTACATGTAGGCCCTATACCTTACTATTTAACAATGCCTATAATTAAGATAACTGTTGGCCTATACCAAAATGCGATTTGCGGTTGGTCAACAACAAATATAGGCTACTCATTTGTTATTTAGGCTACTTACTGAATTATTGCACAGCTCTTCGATTAACACGGTATTATTATTTTATGGAATCAAACAACTTACGCGAAAACAACACCATGATTAATATAGGCCTGTCCAAAATGCTGCCGACAAAAACTTAGTGATTTTGACAGTTTATTTTCCACCAATGAAGAATATGTAAGGTAAAGTCATAAATAATGTGCACTTACCTGAGCTCCTGCGAACGTAGAAGAGATCTCGCTGCACCAGCCAATGCACACATTGATTGTCAACTTGTTCCAGTCGTCAAAATGCACCTGATTTGGCAAAGCGCGTCTTGCATCCCAACTACTGCTGTCGTCTTGAAAACACCCGATGTACTTTGCAGATGTTGTTGCTTTAAACAAATAACTTGATTTATCATGTAGCCTAAGTTTAGGAACACATCGTGAATTATCCTACTAAGAAATCTACTAAGAACCAATAGGCCTAATGGGCACTGCTAATTATGATCCTGTTCACTCATTCGTAGTTTCCCGCCTTGACTACTGCAGCACCCTCTATAATGGACTACCGCTGACCGGTTTGGCTGCCTGGAACGGGTCCTCCGCTCTGCGGCGCGACATGTTGGCCATATCCCAAAATATGGTCATGTCTCATCTTATATGTGGGATATCTTACACTGGCTTCCTTCTCCATAGCGGATTGCATACAGGGTCTGTGCCTTGGTTAGGCGGTGCATTGAAGGACTAGCTCCACCATATCTTCGAGAACTCTGCTGTTCCACCTTAGGAGTTCAGCGACGATCCACCCTTCGATCGGTGAACCAAATTGAGCTTCTGGTTCCCCGCTCGCGGACTGCTATGCGACAGCGTCGTTCATTCTCTGTTGCTGGTCCTACCAACTGGAATGGTCTTCCTGTTACATTGCGCTTAATTCCCAGAGGTCACTCCGCTCTGTTCTTTAATAACCTAACAACTGTTTTATTTAGCCGTGGTTGGGCCGGGAGTGCTTCTGAGTAGCCTGTCTTGAAGAGGCGCTATAGGCTATAGGCCTAAATTTATTAAATAAATTATCATAATAAATTTATTACAATAGCAAGCATATAAATAACAATGATATTATTTTCTAAATAGCTTGGCAAAAGTCTTCACTCAAGTAACAATAATACAGAAGCTACATTGAATAGGACACAACAAGAACTTTGGAGGTGGCCTATAGGCCCTATCAATCGTTTGCTTAGTCGTAGACTCGTAGCTAGTCCTAATCGCTTACAGTATGAACCATAGTTCTGATTAAAAACCGATTCCTCTGTACCGGTAATTCGATAACAAGCTGAAACATAATTATGACAAAATCAAAAGACAAAAGGTAGTGAACAAGGCTTCCTTCTTTTTAAGTGTGCCTTAATTACGAAAATAAAGGTAAAGAATTATTTCAGTATCACAGACGCAAAAGCATAAAATAAGCAAGAACGAGAAAAAACACTCATTTACTTCTTTCCTTAAAACAAATGCAAAAGAATTTAATCGGAGTAAACGGAAGGATGGAAGGAATAATTCGAGAGGTAAACAATATAGACCTGCCGAGCAAATTCTGGTTTTAATCAAAACCTGTCTTTGTCAAAAATAATTTCCTACTTTTAGATTTTCATTTCAAACGTAAATTTTCGTGAAGTGCAATTTATTGAACGTTTTCAAGAGCGAAATTGTCAGAAGATTTCTGAAGCCCTGATAATAATTCCTAGCATCCCGTGGTTAGGTTAAAGCAGGTGTCTAGCCTACTTGTGTTGCAAGTCGATCCAGCATATTTTCCGTCACATCCATTTGGACAATTTCCTGTCATTCGATCACAAGGAATTTGTCGTTTGCAGTGACACCCACGATCACATTGTCTGGAGTGATTGCCAATCGGACACACTATTAACGTTTATAACAACAAAATATTCACATAGGCCTAATTATTATGACCAAAATTAAAATAAAATTTAAAATTATTATTATTATTGAAATTATTAGAAGAAACTTAATTTTCGAAACCGAGTTGCTTCACTTAGTCAGTTATTGTTAAGTATAAACTAATAACAATAAAAACGAATAGGTCTTGCTTGCTACTATTGTAAATCTCAGGCTTTGCATACACTAAACCTAGTGTGAGCTAATATATATTGCGTGTAATGCTCAGCTAATTAATGTCAGGCCTATGCACAGTATGCAGTATGCAAGAGCGAGTGTTCACTTGGCACAGGTGCATGCAGATTTGGGGCACGTAAAATGTATAGGCTACTTGGCGCCTAGCAAACCTGAGAGAGAGAGACAGACAGACAAAGAGATAGACAGACAAACATACAAACAAAGGCAGAAAGAGATACTAAGGGCTGCACGTTGAGACAAGGAGTGCTAGTGAATAGTTGGAGTTAAAAATGTCTTTTTAAGGAGATAGGAATTTCAGCGTTAGAGTTTTGAACGTGTAAAATTAATGTTTAATGTTTTAGCCTAAGTGTATTTTGTACGATTTTGTACGGAACGTTTAAGCTCGAATTATAAAGAACAATATAAATTGTGGCGTTGTCTGTGTAGTGAGCACAAGGACTGTATACTATAGGAATTTATAAATAGCGATTAGCTATCACAGTGAATCGTAGTTAAGATAAGCCGATAAGCAGCGTAGAAGAAACCCCGAAGAGATAGGATTTACATTTGTGTTAGTGGGAAAATAGACTCACACCTAGTTAAGAATTAATTCATGCACCGTTGATTAGCAACTGAGTTCATTGAAGAGAAGTGAATGAGCAGCTATATAAATGTGCCGTACTAAATTTACTTGCAGGCAGTTTAAATTGCATAAGGCAATAGAAATGGTTCGGTTGGGCATTTGAAGTTTGATGTGAATAACTTATTAAAACCTGCATTGTCTGATAACTACACATTCAGCTAATTCAAGTAGGCTAAAATACATTTTTACTTAACCCGTGTAAAGAACGTATGGCGTCAGTAATTCATTGGTAACGCCTCCACAGTATTCCGACTGATTTCCAGCGCATATTAAATTGCATGCGCTGTCTAACGTTTGCATTCCGTAGTCGTCTCCACATTGACAAACGGATCCATTCTAAATAATGACATAATTATTCAACATAAGTTTATAATTAAATATTTGAAAAGATAAAAGAAAATGTTGGTATGCTATAGAATTTCTTTAGCCACTTTCATCCCTTTAGTGGTCTCGTCTTCCAATTTCGAAACACTCTGTCGCAAAAGCAACGAATCACAATAAAACGGAGAGACCGAGAATGCAAATAGTGAACAGACATCTTTCATCCTTACTTAACCGATAAATAACATTTAAATAACAATTTAGATCATACATAACAAGTGTTTCAAGTAGTTAAGAAAACATGCAATCTGTGTTAGATAGGCCTACACTATAATAGGCCCTGGTCAACTTCAACCTGGAATGTTAATTATGCTATGTAGGCTAGGCTATAGCAATATTTCCTCTTAACGGACTTAACCTATGAGCTGCGATAGTAACCTATCCATGAATCAATGAATCATTCAAACATTTCACAAAAAAGTTTACAACCCTTGAATTGAAGAAATGTCTATCCGTTTATTTGGGTCCTTAAGCAATTCATGCCTAGTTAATCGATTCGCTTTGCTTCATGCTATTCAAAGAATTTTTCGCTCTGCTTGCATTCCATTGACATCATTATTAACAGTCATCTCATAGACTTCAGTTGCGTGACCTCTGCACTTTCATCATAAAAGTATAGGCATTAGGCCTGTTTGTTTAAAGAAACATGTCAGTGTCGTAACGTAGGCCGGTGATGAGGATAGACTCTGCAGTCGACAAATCTATTTTTCCATCTAGTGTAAATAAAGCAGCTTGATATTCTCGTAATGCAAACCTCATAGTGGCCGTGTATATTTGCAGCAGCCAATTGTGACAGCAAAAACACATGTAGGCCTACATTGTACAGCATAGGCTACCTGAAGTTTAGCGTACGTCTTTCTTCCACCGGTTCGACAACGTTCAATGCAAAGTTCAATGGTCATTGGACTCATATTAAAAGTATCTTCCCATTGAAGCAACTGACTACTGTTTTCATAAAAGCACCCCACGTACTGGTCCTTTGTAAAACCTAAACAAAATAATAAACCAGACATTAAAGTGGCCATTATTTTCATATTAAAAGCTTATTGGAGATAACAGCAAGACATGTTGCCACTATATGTAGCCTATAGCCTATAGGCCTAGTTGATCTTCGGGGGCATAGATTCTAATCTTATCACAGAGCGTAACCACGACTTGCCCCCTCCCCCCAGTTCCTCAAGAGCGTAAAGAATATCAATTTCACGCTACACTGCGCCATAACATGCGTATAATAGACCTATTGTGCAGCTGTAAGAAATCCTACACACCAGCGTAAATCACGAGCTGACATGCAAGATGGAGTCGCGTGAACCAAATAGAATATTATTAATAGCAAGGTTCCGTATACTTACATAGTTTCAAACTTTTACATAGTTTCAAACTTTCAGCGAGTCTGATAAAACTAAGAATAAATGAGTGATAGGACAGATGATGCCTGTTTCAACTTGATAACCTGTTTGACTTCCTGTTTCTCTATTAGGCCTAAGCTTAATAATATTATTATAATTGAATTTCGAACTTGCTTCCTCTAATGGGGTGGAGTTTTGAGACTTTTGACTACTGCTTAGCGTGCTTCACTGTCACACGAGGGGTCGGGGGGATTCCTATCCCGGCCAGAGCAGAAATTTGTGTCGAGATTTCTGCCCCTTCTGCATATAGCCATCCCAACAACGATGAGCAAGCACACCGACCACACACTATCGGTGGGAAGATGAGATGACAATTGAGATGAGTGAAAACCTGTCCTCGTATGCGCGGAGGTTAAGAATATCATGAAGTCGCTAACACTTCTTACCCAGAGCTGCCTCAGGTTTTTCTTCTTCTTCTTCCTAGCTTTAGGCTATACGATCACCAATTGAGGCTTTATGCATTATTAAGGCGCCATAGAATGGGTCACTGCTGCATCTCCTTCTCCTTCACTCAGCACTTTTAATTTTCTACCTCTACCATTCAATCACACTTAACTAATTATGTAAAATGTGCAGTAATTAAGTACAACATTGTATTTTTGTATCAGTTGAAAGGTGTGTGTAAACTGCTATTAGGAAATCATCATTATTTCATATTCAGTCATGACACCTACCTTCAACGAACAATGTATTTGCTAACAGGCTAAGTAAAGAAGCGTTTATTAAGAAATGACGCAAATAAGAACTCGAACGCATTTCATTAATTTTGTAAGTCAGTCACCTTATTGTGCACAACTATTGCCTATATGCCTAGTTCAAATCTAATGGTTGTGTCTGCATATAGCTTCTGACTTCAGACTGTAATATGACCCTATGCAAAGCAGTAGTAGGGACAACGTGTGAATCTGTAGGGCCTATGAATCTGTAGGCCTACACAGACCAACATTGTCCTACTAAAGAAATGACTCGGGTCACTTCCTTGTCTCCAGAAAGCACATATCAAGACCAAGGCAAAAATATTTGCTGGTGAATAGGAACAACTAAGGCATCAAACTCATATTTATTCATGAGTTGAGAGCTTCACGCTTCGGCTGACTGGCGCATTAACTAGGTTGGGCCTATACGCCTATACCTGGTACTGTAGTTTATTAAAGCATGTCAATCTTGCAGGAGGAAGTGCATTGCATTCGCCTAATTGTTCCCATGCTGTCCCATTCTAAGGCTACACGAAAACGTGTAGGGGCCTATGAGAAATATTTAAATGGTGAGGCATTCAGTATTTGCCTGTGGGAGAGGAGCAGTTGAGAATTCAAGCATTCGAGTTGAGAATTTTCATCGTGACAGTAGCCACCAGAGTTGCACGTTACCGTTTGACCAGAATGATTTCAGAGCATACAGTGTTAATAGGCGGGATTGTTTTTAGAACTGTGACACCGGTTTTGTTTCTGGGTCACCTCTGAAGGCTCTGATACCATATCCATTATTCATTTTGTTCTTTGTTTCAAAATTTACCCTTTTTCAGTCGACTCCGTCAGCTGATATACGGGGATCCAGATGTAAAGATATTGAATATTGTAAGATTCAAATCTCATACAGATGATTTCAGGGTCTCTTCATGCAGATATTTTTCTCTTGTAAAGTGCAGCAATTCTCTCGTGACCAGAGACGTCTTGATATGATAACGGGTGAATCGACATAAAACATTATCAAAGACGGTTAAATGACGTCTTCGCGCAATCGCGCGAATTTCTTAATGGTGAATTTCTGAGTTACAAAACGAGAATTAGCCCTATAGGCTATCCCCACTAGAAATGTCACAGAATTTTCAGCAGCATTATCATCATAACGTTTGCGAACGATCCGTCAGCATTCAACAACTGACCTAATGGACCTGATCTTTACGTGAATATAGGTCTATAATTATTATGATGAAGATAATAAATGCTAGTTGAATAGACCGCGGTGTCTTTCTTTGATCACGCCAGACTCTTAAGCTGATCTGTAGGCCTACGCACTGATGTCCAACTCAGTCCCTTCTTCATTCATTTTGCTCGCAACTCAACTCAGTCTACAGTCGGCTGATGTAAGGCGATCCAGATGTGAAAATTTAATCCTCACACAGAGAGGTCTCTTCATACAATACAATAATTGCAGAGCATAAAGTCTATCATGTAGATAATGCTTTGTCACTTGTCAACTGCCGCATCTACCCTGTAAAGACATAGGGGGAGAGTGCTCCAAGATGCCCATGCTAACGAAAATTGCACTTTTCTTCTGTGTGGATTCCAAGAGAAGAACATGACATGTCTGATCCTAAAAGTCTAAGCGGTGAAAGTCAGTTTCTGGTTAGTAAACTTCACTTTTTGAACACGGGTTGCCGCTTAGCACAGTTGTAGTTGGGACCTGAGAGAACATTTGCAGAAGGGGGAGGCATCTGAAATTCCATTGGAATTCAAAATGGCGGCTTTTTAAAAATGGCGGCCTGAGGCTAAGAAATTCTTATAAATCATCATATCATCTAGTGTCTGGAGTCGTTTCTATATATTTCTGACTCGAATAACACGAATCTAAAGTCAAAATCAATATTAGACATCAAGATTAAGCCAAAATCAAGTATTTTTACATTTAAAAACAGCAAAATTGTTATTATAAAATTAACATAGGTTTATACATGTACACTGTGTCCCAATAAATTGGGCACCCTTTTTATAATGTGAATAAAACAGGCAAATCTTAATCGATTTTCAAATTTTTTAAACTGTTTTTATCCTGAGATAATTGTCTTGCACTGATTAAAATATGAAGTTTCTTGCATGAATATCGACGTCACAATTACGTCATTTGCATCAGAGAATTCAAATGTTAAGTACCAAATATAACGATTTTTGTTGACATTTGGTTTCGATATGTAAATTAACGACGTCTTTATGACGTAACTTTTTAGTGACGGCCGTTCATAAATTACCAATTTGTAGATAATTATCTCAGGATAAAAAAGGTCTTCAAATTTTGACAATCGATGAATATTTACCAGTTTTATTCACATTATAAAAAGGTGCCCGATTTATTGGGACACAGTGTAGTTACTCATTTCCGTTGCTTGTTTTCCAATGTTCTTGAGGCATATTCCGTCATAACTCTGGATGGTTTCTCACAGTTTTGATTATTATGCATCGGAACCATTGGGAATTGTCCTTAGAAATCAAAATGGCGGCTTCTTAAAAATGGCGTCCTGCGTCTGTGCAGGCAGAAACTTGACGTAGGCAGTATGTATCACGACCAAAGTAGAATGTTTGAAGCAAATTTAAAGAATCGCCTATTTTTTCAAAAAGGCGTTCGGCAAAAAAGGCCTATTCTGAAACCCCTAATAGTGTATGTTTGAGTGCATGGTTACACATGACATTGTGACCTCGGTTATTAAAACAAATGCAAATTAATTTTGAGCTGGATAACTAATCGACTGAAATCCTCATTTCCACAGAAGGGCACAGTCGCAATCAAGCGCATAATCATGCTGCCAAAACCTCTATAGGAATAAATTATGTTAACGTGTGTATTGTGTAATCTATAAGTAAGTTAGACATTAAAACTATACATCCAAAAGTTCAAAACATCTAGTCTATAAGATTAGCTTATTATGCTGCATGGTCGCCCAAAACTCAACATGGCTGTCGTTTACTGCAAATACAATTTTAAATGTGAACGACAGTAACATGGATGTAACTTAAGTCGTAAGCGGCATTAACAAGTCTTAAGTGTAGGCTAGATCTAAAATAATGGAAGTGATAAGTCCTAGCGCTAGAAATTAATAACTGAGTGACACTACCAAGTCTTACGTTTACATCTTAATGACCGTAGCAGGTCTTTACCGTGGCGGCAGTAACAGGTTAACACAGTGAACAAAACAGGACGAAAATAAGCTTTCTAAATTAGCTGCACAAAAATAGACTAACTGCACTGAGGGTGAATATCTGGTGGAATATGTCGTACGCAAAATAGGGGACATTGTTCGGAGTCTAATGTCCAGGATCATCACCCTACAGCCAAAAGACTAAAATCACGCGCTCAGTGTGGCATGATAAACGCAGAAGATGAGTGAACTTAACCAACAGCTAAGTTATCGCGTTTACATGTAATTGCCAGCATTGTGTCACTAGCGATTATTTGGGTTCATTCTGTATTTTAAGATTCTGGTTGCTCTTGGATGTCCACCGCCTCGTAAGCATTGACGTCTAATTTGTCGTAGTCTGTGTTCGGCTGATCGCTTCTTTTGCCAAGTGAGGAATATTGTAGTTCAGGTTCGGTTCCTTGCACTTTGGGTTGACTGCTCGAAACGTCTGCAAGGTAAATTCATAATAAAATTCGGCATTGATGAATTAAGGGGCGGATTTCAATAGCAGCAAAGCATTAGACTTTAATAAAGCCCAAATTTATAAAAAGAAATTGTTCAACAAACGAGGAAATTCGTGAAGTCCTGAAAGGTTTTTGGCGCCAAAGAGAGAGCTATTGCAGAAGAAGTAAAATGAGGTTTATTCCATTTCCCTTTCCGCTTTAGACATTCACTGGAGACCTATTGCAAATAAAATCTACTCTGTTATAGACTATTACAGAATTCTAGTCACCTGGTACAGGTTCATTCTTAGAACTAGCACTGGCTAATCCGTTAATTATTAAAGCACTCAATCTTTAAAAAAGCGCATTTAGTACATTTAGCCTTGTTGGCCTATATGTGGGGCCTACAAAGTGCTTAATTATAGTCCGAATTTATTATATCCCCCGCCAAGTAAGAAATATGTGCCCAACTTTCAGCTTCACCTGCACATTCCAAGTGCACAGAAAAGATATCTAATTTAAATTACCAGAGGAAGACTAGCTCATGAGCAGGATAATTTATATCAAAGACACTATGGAATTCTAGATCTCACTGATGCGCTCAAGGCAGGCTCTAAGGTTTATTTGTACAAGGAACTCAAACCTGTTGGAGGTGTTTTGCACCGTTTTCGTCTGAAAAATTTAACAAAATATGTTAAATATTATTGATAGATAGAGCAACAATTTAACAAATTATGGACATTGATCTGCACGTAGGTCTACTTCCTAATCTTGGATGCATACATAGGCCTACACCTAATCCTGGATCCAGATTTTCTAACAGTACAATAATTAATCAAATAAACAGCTAGCCTTTATTACTTTACTGGTTATAGGGCGTCAGCGTAATGGTGTAAGGACAATTCGGAGCGGACAATTCGGAGCAGACCATTTATAGTTCAAATTGTCCTCTCCGAATTGTCCGGCTTGAAATTTTCCGGCTCTGAATTGTCCCGGAACCAGCGTACACTAGTACTTTTCTATGAATTTTTATGTGCCGAATCATCCAAACACATCAAGACAGTGTCAGATGCCATAGGCCTACATTTATTTAGAATTTCTTTAAACTATTATCCCAATAAATTATGACTGTGACCAAAATAATGCTACCAATCCTATCGAAAAAAGTAATAGCCTGTCCATAAAGCAAAAAAAAGAATTCTTAAAATTATAATAGTTTGGGGGGAAACGATTTGTCTTACCGAATGCAAACTATGACTCCGATTACAGCGAGGATTATCAAAGCGCCTCCTACTGATCCCACGACTGCTCCGATTATTGTGGCTGCATTCGCTGTAATATACAATGTAATTAAATGCAATTGAAGATAATATTATTGAAGATATTATATTGAAGATTTTTTACAATTCAAGAACATACATCATGTCAAGCCATAACCATTCGACGTTACAGCGTGGATCTTTGTCTAATTCCACGAACACAGCAAAAGTTGAGGAAAAAAGTTGGGGAACTCTTCGGATGTAAACTATGGCATTTCTACAGATGCTTGTCATCAACCGAATAAATCAGGACCAGACTATATATGCATACAGTTGCTGCTCTATCGCATAGCAAGCCAGTGGAGATTTATTTGCTGCGTTGCGACTGTGGTGCACTACGGTATATCGACGTCATTCTGATGTTACAGTAGGCCTACGTGTCGATGCATTTATTATTCGGATGGAGGTCGACTGTTCAAAGTCTACCAGTTTTAGCTCGACACAGATATCGTTCGTTTCTGTTCAATACAGGTTAGTTCTCAGATTTGTTAGTCTATTATTTATAACGCGCGCAAGGTCACTGGAGAAGATATTGTACGCTCACTTGCTGCATGCGCCGCCATTTCTATACGGCTTGCAGAGAAAACACGTTGGGCAAAGCAATCAATTGATGTAGAATGAAGTGAGATGTTGGACCTCTTTACGGCACGTTTGATTACTGTTCTAAGGAGCGATCAATATAATTATTTCAAGATGCCTACAAAAGTACCTTACCCGTTGGAATGCAGATACCGCCGAGTATCGTATCACCATTCTTGCAATAGCAGATATAACTTCCATAGGTATTTGAACAGTTGACAGAATCTGTGCCACATATTGATGGAGTCCTTGAGCATTCGTCTATGTCTACAACGATCCATCTACGTTCATTGTTCATATGTTGAGTGCTAGTATTTTTATATCGAGTTTAAAAACTAGTCTAATGTATTACGAAAGAATACAAACTGTAAGACTTTTTTTGCTTGAATATAGATATACATGTATACAATACATCCAGAAACTTTTGAAAGCTCTGACTTCATTTTTAACCCTCATAGGGTCACGAAATTTCTCAACCGATTTTGGTCACCGGGGGGTAAAAAAATACCCCCAAAGTGATTCGCATGATTCCTATGATAAAATCCAATTTTCAAGTATAAAACTAAAAAAGTTATGTATAGAAGGTTCGCGGAATGCACTGGAACAAAGATACATATGCAGCACTGCAGGAAAATCAAAATGGCGGACAAAATGGCCGCCATAATCTTAAATGGTTATAAGTGAAGTTATGTATGCAATGGAAACATGATCTCAGAGTCTAAATCAACATTTTCGAGGTCAAGGAATGCAATGGAACAAATTCACATATGTGGCACTGTACGAAAATCAAAATGGTGGACAAACTGGCGGCCAGAATATTGAAATGGCTATCAGTGAAGTCATATGTGCATTAGAAACATGATCTCAGGGTCTAAATTGATGCTACACTTGTTCACTTCACGTGATTTGCTGTAGACAATTTCATTTATTCATCCTAATATTTTATGAAACCAGCACGATTTCTATATATAAAACGATACTAATCAGGACATACGTTTCTATTTGTCCGTGCTGGAGTCGGGAGCGCCTCTGAGTAGTTTCCTTGAAGAGGCGCTATATAAATACCTGAATGAATGAATGATACTATATAATGTTCAGATACTGATAAGGAGACATTATGACAGCAAGACACTCACGTGTAACGCATGCATAATGCTATGTTTATTATTCCTGACTAAAATAGCCACGAAGTGGTGCATTTTCGTACTTTATAGCTGATTTAGGTGCATGGATAGATAATAAAACTGGATGCATTCTGTGCATAAAACATATTTAGGAAAAGTCACAAAAGCGATTTCTTCAACTATTTTCAGGGGAAAAGATTTCCGTGAAAAACCGAGTTGGGGTATTTTTTTACCCCCCCCCCGGTGACCCTATAAGGGTTAAAACAAGATTAAAAAATCATATCGAACATTGTTCAGATCACGGCAAGCACGGTTGAATTTTTTTATTCATACGTCGTTTAACTGCACATAATATAATTATTGCCAATTCTGAATCACTATTCCAATGTAGGCGTTCTAACTAACCTGTGCAGTTTTGCCATAGCTTATCTCTTTGGAATCCATCTGAACATCGACATAAGTTGATATTTGCAAAACTGAGGTCAGCGACCATACAAGTCTCATTTGCAAAACAGTAATCTTTAGCAGTTGAACAATCTACAGAAAAATTGGTAGACCGAATTATATAAATCGCAATCGTAATCTCCAATTTTTGAAAGTGCTACTCAAAAACCAAGCGCGGGGCACCAGCTTATTCGCGGGGCACCAGCTTATTCACGAGCGCTGCGTTGAGGCAAAAGGGTTTTCCGTAATAGTCGATGGTGGTCCAGGTCGAGTTACCACAGGATCAGAGGGGCGGAATAGCTACTGAGGCGTGTGTATAAAGGTTGACGTACATTCAAGTACAATGTTCCATAATGATAGAATACAAAGACATTCTTTTATGGTACCTCACAGTTCAATTTCGCTCTAAATATAATTATATAATATATATATATATATATATATATCAGTTACGCATAGGCCTACTTCAAATTATAATTACAACATCTGAAAAGCAATTCTATGACTTAAATATGCAATGCACACAATAATTATAAGTTTGACAAAAATATTCTATAGTTTTGAGCTAATAAACATTCAGATCGATCTCACCTCTGTAATTGCAACTGATGCCTGTCCATCCAGGTTTACATGAAGATGAGATACATGAGCCATTCAGATAGAAGCATCTACCATCGTTCACGCAATTACATCTTCTTGAACAGCCATCGCCATAATTTCTAGCTGGACAGACTATATAATTATAACAGAAAGCATAAGGCCCGCATTAAGGTAGGTCCATGCTGAGGGTGCTGCAGCACCCGGACCTGCAGTTTTGAAGGCCCGTATTTTTGAGGACCCCATTTTCGGAAGTGATGAAATTTCTTGACGAGAATGCTGCAACATTAATAATGCCTATGTGCAAAGTTACGCATGTTAAGATAAGTTATTTCGAGTAATTCGTTCAGAGATTTTCGCTCATTTTTCCTATTGGACTTTGACTAAATGTAATACAATACAATACAATACAATTCACTTTATTGCAACCAGAAAACAAGAAAACAATAAAAGTACAAAACATGCATACATTGGCTACAAAGGGGGGCCCAAAAGGGATGGACATCCCGCTGGGAAGGGTCACCCAAGTAAAAAAGTCCCAAGAAAAATTAATCAAGATAGCTTAAAAGAAAGAGACTAAAACAAATTAGGTGATGACAGATTGCAGAAAAGCTTATATTGTCAAGAGCATATAGAGAAACAAACTTAACTAAGTACTTAACTAAAATCTTAACTACACATGGTCATGTGCACTTCAAGTAGCATTAGTGGAGGAGAGTAGAAGAACACGAAGTTTCTTTTTAAATACCTGCAGACTACTCGATTGACGAATGTCAATTGGTATTGTGTTCCATACTTTAGTGCCATAAGATTTAATAGTAAACCGCCTAGTATTAGATTGAGCTTTGACAGGGCGAAAAGCAGATGAATTCCTAGTGAAATGCGAATGGATGTCAGAGGCGTGAGGGAGGTAACCTTGGAATACCGAAGGAAGGAGACCGTGTTCGAGTCGAAAAAAGAACTCGCTAATTTGGAGATCCTTTATCTGGTCAATTTTCAGGAGATGAAGTTCATTAAAGGAAGGGCCAGTGTGTTCCCGTTTACGAATACCCGCAATTATACGAACAGCCCTCTTCTGTAAGATTACAAGTTTATGAAGCCTGGATTCGTATGTCGATGCCCAAACAAGGTTGCAATATGTGAGGTAGGGGTAGACAAGGGTATAATACAAATTCATTCTAATTGTCTTTGGCAAGATATAAGCAACGCGGGAAATAATACCAATATTTTTAGCAATTTTAGTTGCAATTTGATTAATATGAACTTTCCAGGTCAAATGTTGATCTATATGCACACCTAAGAATTTTGTAGATTCAACTTGATTGATGGAAATATCATCAATAAGCAAACAGAGATTGTCATTTGGCTTTATTTTCCGGTGGGATTTAAATAAAATAAAGTTGGTTTTATCTAAATTAAGGGTGAGTTTATTTGCATGGAACCAAACAGCTATGCTAGATAGTTCAACGTTCACAGTTTGAAACAACGTCTGCCATGAACCATTGGAGTAAAAAACGTTGGTGTCATCGGCAAATAGAATAAAAAACATTGTTGGAGAGACATTGGCCAAGTCATTAATATAAAGCAGGAAAAGGAGTGGTCCGAGGTTGGAGCCTTGAGGAACTCCATATTTGACATATAATGACAACTATGAGAAAATATTCCCTTTGCAAGTGAGGACCCCTAAAGTGTGGGAGCCCTTGTTCGACTGTACAATGTACATGTCGAACATGTCTTGATCCGATAGGCTGGTGGACCGTTGGCTAACACGGGTGTAGGGTATGCAGAATTGCAGATTAGCTGAATATTGCCTGTCCCAAAAGTTATTGACCGTGAATCCCAGTGCTCTGTTGCTGCTTAACTGCTTCAGTAGCATTGTTCTTCATTTTGTGATACCACCTTTCCGGATTAGTAATTCCATTTCTGCGCGTGAAAAGTGCTAGTAATTGCCACAAACCATGATAGGCCTACTCTCATGTGAAAATACTGAAGCACTGCGAAGGAATTTACAAATTCGGGCCAGATAAGATCAAGTCTCATAGATATTATATTGAATCAAAAGACGACATGACTAACTAACGATATTGTAGCCAATGCAAAGTCGACATAAGAGTTGGCCAAAAGATCTCATTGTTTTTATAAGCGAATTTTTGCATGCTGTAACAACCGAAGGCCTACTGTCAGAAGCGCATCGCTGACAGAAAATAATTCTGCCGAAAATGGTCCACCGGTTTCTTGTACACATAAATATGATAAATTGATACTTCAAAAATAAAAGAATAGTTTATCTTTTGTAATCCAAGTCCCGTTGATCGATTTTTCGTGAGCTAGGCCTACCGATAGCACATTGGCGTTGTTTGAATTAAGTAAATGTCAAATACAACAGAAACAAATGCACTCGCCAGAATAGACGCTGTTGACATTTGCGGCTCCACATTTCTCGGTTTTATTTGCTGCGCAATTCATGGAGCATGCACTTTCATTCAATTGGCTAAATTTGTTGTAGCTGTCTCCACAGTAGCATTCTGAGCCATACTAAAAATATTTAAAAGTCTTTTAAGTATATAGGCTATTAATGCATACAAATAACCTATTTTTATAGGACCTACACGACAAAATGTAAGAGAATGCAAATGCGCTTTCACATTAATTTTTGCGTTTGTACGAGACTACTAACTTAAAGCCAACTGCTGAGCAACAGTTACTGCTGAACAACTGTGACCTACTCCACAAGTCGTCAAGATAATTAGGCCACGCCTTGCACCGCGAGAGAACGCAAGAGACATTAACGGCCTCTGAGATAGGCCTATTAACGGCCCCTAATAAATCCTAGCGTTTTTTTTACAGATTCCAGTATGCGTCGAGGGGCTCTCATAAAACAATTAATCAGATAGCCTACAAGACGTATCGTGGGGAAGACCAACGGTAACTGATACATAATATTATTGTAAACCTATAGTAAGCGGGATCAATAAATTGCGATTACCTTCATCTGTCAATAACTTATTAACAATTACTACAGATAGCAACCTTCGATCACTAAACTTTATAATAGGAGTAGGCCTAGGCCTACGAGCCGAGATTAGCGTATTCAAAAATAACTTGGAAATTTTTTGTTTTTCTTCAGAGTTGCATCCGATGCTCCTTCCGTAAAATCTTATTCCTACAAAAAACTATTAGTCTAGGTCAGCATTGAGGGTAGGGCCTATGCCGCCTATGTTCATTGCAAGTCTTTATTACTAGACCTATGTCAATGTGAATGAAGCTGAATTCTACTCTCTGCACTATAACTGCACAGTAATTTCTTCATATAATAGAGACTATAGTGCTGCTTTACAGTGTAGCATTGCAAAGAAACATTGTCTGACTGATATAGGCCTATGCTGAAACTGTTTAATATTGACTTTTCACGTTACGTTTGTACTTAGCTTGATTTCAACTTTTGCACAAATTTAACTTTGGCTTACTATAAGACAGCGTGTTTGACTATGCTATTGTCGAAAGAAAATAAGTTGCAGAGGTGGCACCAGATTGGATCAAGTGGTCACATGCATGAAATCTTGCATCTCGTTTTCCAGTGCTGAAGACACACCATGATTGACATACCCAAAATACTGCCGACAAAAACAGTGGTTTTAACCTAATTTATTTTCCGACATTGAAGAATTTCAAAAGTATCAAACTTTGAACCAATTAAGAAAACCCCATTAGGCTATGAAGTATGAACTTTATTGCCGATGAGTTAACGAAGTTCCTACTTCTAATCATCTAATGTAAAGACACTTAAGCATTTAGGGTATCCAAATTCCAATAGTTAGAGTATCATATACTATTGCCCTTAGTATTGTACTGCGTCCACATGGTAGGCTAAGGTAAGTCTAGCAATAGATCTACAATAACACTGTAGGCTACCTGAGCTCCTGCGAACGTAGAAGAGATCTCACTGCACCAGCCAACGCACACATTGATTGTCATCTGGCTCCAGTCTTCAATATGCACTCTATTTGGCATTGCGCGTTCTGACCGAATGTCGTTAAAACATCCGATGTACTTTGCAGATGCTGTTGCTTTAAGCAAAGAAATTTATTTATCATGTTACTTAATTTTAGGCATAATTCGTGAAAGATCCTATTAAAACATTATAGATAGGGCCTATAATTATAATTCTATGTTTATGAATTATAGGCTACTGAATATATCATATACCAAAAACCGACACGGCGTGCAACATATAGCCTAAATCAGACCATTATTACAATAATCTAAATTGCAATATTTTCTAAATAGCCTAGTAAAGTCTTCACTCGGATAACAATACTGGGCTGTAGGAGCTACATAATTTTGTACATCGAATATGACAGAGTAGGTCTACGAGTCTCGCGAGGTAGCCTATATCGATCACATGATAGGCCTACTCTCTTACAGCACAGGCCATTGCTTAGATTAAAAACCGATTGATTTGTAACTCGACAACGAGTTAAATCATATAGCGAGACTAATGGATAGCCTACACGGTAGGAGTAGTGAACAAAGCATCCAGTGGCGGCGATAGGATTTTAGCTTTGGGGGCTGACTTGGACGAAAAATGTCTGGCGACTTTTTGTAGTCATCAGCTTTTTCCCGACGACTTTTCCCCGCTGGCCTAAGTCGCGCTAAAAAATTGTGACGACCTTTTTTATTCATCCAATGGTTTTTAGGTTTTATTTTCCCCGAGTTTGCTCTTTGTGAGGTGAGTGTACGCTGTGTACCGTGGTTGTAGACATTTCCGGCATTTAGAGGGGCTTAGACCCCAGCCCCCTGGCACCGCCACGGAAGGCATCGTTGTCTTTAAGTGTGCCTTAATTGCGAGGGGGACGGGGCAGGGGGGACGGGGCAAGCAAGCGTCTCTAATAGCCTCTGCTACCCAAATGTCCAACCACGCCACCTTCTCGAGGTCCCCTCTGTTCGGAAACAAAGAGCGTGGTGGGCGACCGAGCAATCGCCGGTATATGCGATGCCCCAGGGGCGAAGAAACCGAAGGACGGACGACAGAGGATGTCGACGCTGCTAGGAGATGTTGTCTCGATAAAAACACCGGGAGAAAGGCAATGGGAAACCATCTCCCTAAAGTTCCCAAGACAAAATGTATGACGAACTCAAATATTAATGGAGACGTCAAACATTCGAACCTGCCTAAGGGCAGAGAACAGAAAGAAGAAGAATTACGAAAATGAAGTTGAAGAGCGTCAGTATCACCAATGCAGCGGCAAAAAATAAGCACGAACAAGAACAGACACTTACCTACCTAGAATTTAAAAACGTAAACGAATAATCGGAAGAATCAAACATAATAATTTTTGATGAGACCCGACACACTGGACAGAGTCAAGAATATTTGTAAAGTTAAGATTCCTTCCAAAAGCGACAATCGAATGGTTTAAAAAATGCGAAATCATAAGAAGCTATTTAAAAACCTCCTCTGTGCTGTTTTTTTTTAAAATCCAGATATGTAATCTCTGTTTTAGCAATTAATAGTTTTGTTCAAGCAGTTGTTTACTTGTGTTGCAAGTCGATCCAATGTAATTCCCGTCACATCCATTCGGACATTTTCCTGTCGTTCGATCACATGTAATCTGTCGTTTGCAGTGACACACACGATCACATTGTGGGTTGTAGTAGCCAATCGGACACACTATGAACATTTATAATAACTAGGTATTCACCCGCTACCAAATGCGATATTTAGCCCAAAGAAGTCTAATAGTGATAGTTTGTAAAGCCGAGTTGCTTCACTTAATCAATGACTGTCTAATCTAGAATAGTTAGGCCCCTACCAGAAAACGAACAGGTCTTGTATACAAAGAACCTATTAAAGAATTATTTCATGTAGAGGTGTGTCCAGAGCTGAAAAGCACACAAGAACAGTGAAAAAAGCCTCTTTTCAAACTCCTAATGTTTGGTTTGTGTAGGCTAAGCATCCGTTAAAAATATTCTTTGAATGTTTGCTCGGAAGAAACCAGCTTTTGCAATGAGAGCAATTAGGTATGTGTTCTCACCTAACGTCCAAAAAGAGTAGAGAATAAAGGAGAGAATTCGTTCTACAATAGTGCACAAAATAGGTAGGCTAATCATGTGCATGAATTCCACCTAGGCCTAGTCAAATATTTACAACCATAGCACATGAGACTCCGAAGAAAAAAGTCAATAATGGTTATTGACATTTGACGCAAATATAGGCCGGATTTAACCTATTAAGAACGGAGTTGCCGAAAACGACACGCTCAGCTAATGATAATCCAATGCAGACATTTTTACCTGTATAAAGAACGTATGGCGTCAGCAAATCATGCGTAACTCCTCCACAGAATTCCGATTGATTTCCAGTGCATATCAAATTGCATGCTCTGTCTAGCGTTTGTACTCCGTAGTCATCGCCACATTGACAAACGAATCCATTCTAAATTTAACATATTCAACATCTGATTCAGCTAATAGCTATAGGCCCAAGTTATTCTCAGAATTATACTAATTTTATCTCCACAATAGACAAGTATTAAGCTTATCTTGTGTTTTCTTATAACACATATCTTCTTCCTCCTCCTCAGAGACCGGGAATTCAAATCAAATTGTGAACAGACTTCTTTCGTCCTAACTTAACCAATAAATAACACTGGAATAATAAAATAAATATTACAAACAAGTTTTTCAGGTGGTTTAGAAGGCGTGCAAAATGTGTTAGATAGGCCTTATTAAAATTTAAACCGGACGAAAGATGTCTGTTCTGGGACGTAACTAGGGGCTTAAGCCTTGAGCATGACAAGTACTGTAGCATATTTAGCCGTAGGCAAACAACGGCTTGAGTTATTTGGGAGAGGCTTCAGCTTCGTTTGGGGGTTTAGCCCCCCCAAGCCCAACGCTATAGTTACGTCCCTGCTGCATTTTAGCAGATCTTAATTCCTTATAGGACCTACATAATAGCGACCTAGTAGGAACATTCAATTTTCAAACCACTTGGCAAGGCTACAACTCATGAATTGAAAACATTCTGTAGTATTTTTTCGGTTTCTAAGGAAATTTATACCTACATGTCCTCAGTTCTCTTTAGGCCTACTTTGTGCCAATTAAAAGAACCTTCCCACTGCTTGCCTTTCATTGGCAATAGGCATAGGCAGATAGGCTATTAGGCCTACATCATTCCTCCTATCGACTTCAATTAAGCCCTATAGGTTTTCTCTGCTCCTTTTTCTCAGTGATGCTGCTTAAAGCCACTTGTTAGCATTAGATTTTATTATTAGGATAATCTTTGTAGACGCAATCTTTAAAAAGCGGCATACGATGTTCGCAATTCAATAATCACAGCTTTTGTGCTAGCAAGAGCACAGAGTGTAGGTTACCTGGAGTTTAGCATAAGTCTTCCCTCCGCCTTTTCGACAGCGTTCGATGCAAAGTTCAATAGTCATTGAACTGACATTAAAAGTATCTTCCCATTGCAGTAACTGACTGCTGTTGTCATAGAAACAACCCACGTAATGATCGTTTGCTAAATCTACAGCCATACATTCAAGTGAACAGCGGTAAAAAAAGAAAATGCCGAGACTGAAATTACTTACTGACAGTTAATGCAGGAGAAAGCAATAGAAACACAATGTGGAACAGGTTCTGTTTCAGTTAGAAAGCCACATACATTGTATGTTATAACAGACCAATAGTTTAAACATAGACTGTATTAGGAAGCATAATAATTGTCTTAGCTTTGGATATAGCTATGTCGCCCGAAGGCCTACGCTACCAGCGCGAGAAAAGACTAAGTGCTAAGTAAGTGGATCTAGAAAAAGCGTTAGGAGTGTATTTTGGGCAAAAATGTCTACAGCAAGGTAAGCATGCAGTACAAACAGCAGGCGTTAGCCAAAACAAAAATGATCAAGTAACTTTCCAAATGCAGTCGGTGCTGAATGACATGAAAGCACTAATCTGTTGAATCATTCACCTGAGGGACAAGGTTCTTTGTAAGTTGTCTGACCATTTAGACAATGACAGCTAAAGCCACCAATGGTATTTGTACAATAGATTGCACCTTCTCCGCATACAGACCGGGTCGAGGCGCATTCGTCTATGTCTGAAATATAGTCAGATTATATAATTTCATTTGACACAGTTGTAACATCTGCTCGAAGTGCAGGAATAATATTAAGGTTGAAACGTTAATGCAACACATTAGAATATTTCAAGTGCGAATAGCAGATGTATTCAAACCTTCATAAAGCAGGTAATCTCGTTTACAATTTAGGCTTGCTAATTATTATGGTTCTAGTAGCCTAACCATGCTGCAAAGTTCTTCGTACATTACAAAAGTTCTGAGAGCGATCGACTTTCTTGCCAACGATCGTTTTATTAACAGCTGCTGTCCTATCCTATTATTTCCGACGGTACCTTGAATGCAGTTTTCACTATTCTCCGAAGAGCATTCGTCGTAATCGATAGCTCATTCAATGCAATGTTGTCTTTTACTGACAAAAAGGTAAGCTTAAGTTTTAATATGCCATTGATTTACTCTTACGTTTGCAATTGTGATAAATTGAATGGATGCACTAAAGAAACGTTCATACTCTGAGTCTAAGACCTGCAGGTCAGGTATGTTTGTTTGTTTGTATGTGCACTTGTAATAGCGCCCCTTCAAGCTCTCTCTACTCAGAGGCGCTCCCGATGCAGAGCGGACACTGCATCGGAGTTTCACGCCAAAGCGCTGAGCAATTGTAAGTGAAGGACTTGCCCAAGGTTTTTACGCGGCGAGGTGGATTCTAGCTCCAAGGCAACGACGCCACCACTAGACCACCGCGCGTCTGAGTAGCAAATCTTGAAGGGGTGCTATAACAAGTGCACATACATAGGCCTACATACATACATGCATGCATACATGTGTTGGTCTCATATCAGATTGTTACCCTTAACTGTGTCAAATAAGGACCTTCTACCATATTCAGTTTGTGAGGCATGCTTATAATAACTGCCACAAACTACCTGTAAATCCAGTTCAGTTCAGTCAGAAAACTGTCACAATCTAAACCGGCCGCACGCAATAGAGACAAGGAGAGAGAATATCGTCGAATGCACATGGTGTAAGAATTACAGTGTGTAATGTAACTTCGAGGGGAAAAAATAATAGTCGGAAATCGCGGAAAATAGTGTTCTTTTGCACCGCCATGAACGTATTACGAGCAAAAAAGGTTAGAAGAAGAGAATAATATCTTCCCACAAATGATGACGACGATGTTTTCTGGAAATTTGGACGAATGGTTTAAAAGGTCATCAACTTTTTCTGACAGGGAAAATGGAATGGTTTTCCTGGAAATTTAGTCAAATGACTAAAAAGGTTGTCAGAAATTTCGTCCAAAAGAAAAAGTCGGGAAACACCCCCGAAATAAAACCCTGGATACGGCCTTGCATGAAGTAAGGTAAGAAAAGATCGCAGTAGCTTCCACAATTGCAACTAAATTGAAAGTATGTATGTATGTATGTAATATGTCTGTATGTATGTATTTATGTATGTATGTATGTATGTATGTATGTATGTATGTATGTATGTATGTATGTATGTATGTATGTATGTATGTATGTATGTATGTATGTATGTATGTATGTATGTATGTATGTATGTATGTATGTATGTATGTATGTATGTATGTATGTATGTATGCATGTATGTATGTATGTATGTATGTATGTGCACTTGTTATAGCACCCCTTCAAAATTTGCTACTCAGAAGCGCTCCCGACTACAGCGCAGACACTGAATCGGAGTTTCACACCGAGGCGCTGAGCAATTCCAAGAGAAAGACTTGCCCAAGGTCCATACGAGGCGACTTGAGGTGGATTTGAACCTACAACCCTCCGGCTGCAAGGAAACGAACTTACCCACAGTGCCACCCCACACCACATAAAAAGTAGGGGCCTACCCAGTATTATCGGAACCGATGGGCACCTCTCAGCACCCTCTGCATTTCAAAACTGTTATTTCAATCGCCCGGGTATGGAGCACTGGAAACTATGATCAAACTTCTCCTTTTCAAAACAAACAATCTCTCGAAAAAATTGTTCCGTTTTCGACAAGCATTTAATTCTATTGTTCATGCACTTAAATGACAATTGAAAATATAGACGAATTAACTAACCTGTGCAGTTTTGCCATAGTTTATCTCTTTGATATCCATCTGAGCATCGACAAACGTTGATATTTGTGAACTTGAGGTCAACGACCAAGCAAGTCTCACTTGCAAAACAGTCACCATTTAGAGTTGAACAATCTACAGAAAATATTGTTAGACAATTATATAAATGTTGGCGAACATTTTGATACAAGGTTCCATAATGAGATTATCGACAATTTATTACCCTCTTTCACGAAATCCAAAAGTAAAAATTTTGCTAAGTTTAAAAAATCAGTTAGCCCACGTAATTTATACTGTAATTTATTACCACAATTGCATTTATAACAATGGAAACTATTAATTTTGTAGAAAGCCTAACTGAAATAATGCATAACATTATTACAACGTGAGAAATATTTTATAGTTTTTGAGTAAATAAACATTTGATCGACTTCACCTCTGAAATTGCAACTGGTACCTGTCCACCCAGGTTTACATGAAGAAGAGATGCATGAGCCATTTAGATAGAAGCAACTACCATCGTTCACGCAATTGCATCTTCTTGAGCAGCCATTTCCATAATTTCCCGTTGGGCAGACTAAACAGAAAGCATGCAGAACATACTGAATCTCAGTCTAACGCGGAATCATCTATCCAAACCATTAATGGAAAAGTCGTCTCATAGGGATACTGAAAAGCAGATTATAATAGCACTGAGCTTCTTATTTCGAATACTGTAAAGTTATAAACTTAGATGGACATTTGAACATGGCTCAATCAATATTCTAAAGAAGAAGGTGATTCAATATTATTTGAATATTTTGCACATTGGCCCCTCATTAAATAGAAGTTATACAGCCGTTTTTCAAATAACTCGTGAAAGATTTTGCTTGCACAGCTTCGAAGTGCAGAGCTGTGTTTGGATGGAAAAGTGCAGCACTCAGTAGCCCACTCTACAAATATTACAGGGCAGATGTCAACAGGTTGCCACCATTTTAATATCCGTTTTGCTTGAATAGAGAAACAGATTGCGGACTCTCTCGTAGATTAGGATATCGAGGTGCTACCGTCTGTGCTAACCTGATTAGTTCTAAACCTTTCCTAACTCAAGTAGAACAGTAGGCTAGAGTTTTATGCATAGGCTTTCTTAACTCAAGACAATCTGTGTTCGATCTCGCACGGGTTAGATTCTCTCCTGCAGGCGAAACTGTGAAAAAGTCTTATATTGTAACATTAGTGCATCTGCAACACCGAGGCGTGCGTGCACTCCAAAACTTCGTAAGAAGAGCAATATCAAAATGCACTTGTATTGTTTAGTAATGTATTCTTAAATCAAATGTAACAGTAGCTGTAGATTAATTGAATATTGCATGTCCAAATAATAAATTATTGATCGTGATGGATCCCAGTGTTCTGCTGCTGCAGATGAACTGCTTAACTTAACGGCTTTGAAAGCACTGCGAGTCTGTGCATCATCATTTTTGTTATGCCAATCTGTCCGGATTAGTAATCTTATTCCTGCGAATGAAACGTGCTAGACTGCTAACTGCCATAAACCAGAAAGCTTTCATGTGAAGATACTGAAGTAGACCTACAGCAACATAAATCAAGAATTAGGGCCAGACACGGATTAATTTTTGTTGATTTATATTGAATCTAAAAACGATGTGACAAACGATATGGCCCTATGCAAAGTCGACATCAAAGTAGGCCCAAAGTCGCCAATACGTTCATTGCATGTATCACCGATTTTTCACATGCTATCTTAAATCTTCTGGCTGTTAGAGATGCATCAGAAAGAGTTCAGTAGAAAATGGGTGACTGGTCTCTGGTAGGTAGGCTACACATAACTAGAAACTTCAGAAGAAAAGAAGAATATAGGCTAATTTTGTTGATCAAAGTCATGGTTAGCAATTTTGGCAAGAGCTGCCGACAATAGCCTACATTGCTATTGAAGGCAGTGGACAAAAATAATGTCAAATAAAAAATAAACAAATGGACTGACCAGAATAAACGCTATTGGCATTTGCAGCTCCACATTTCTCTGCTTTATTCGCTATGCAACTACTGCTACACGCGCCTTCATTCAGTTGACCAAATTTATCGTAACTCTCACCACAGTGGCATTCCGAACCAAACTAAAAAAACATTCAAATGTTTTCAAGCGCGGGCTTTAGTAAGGCATTAAAGTTTAAATCCAAATATTAGTTTTGATGCAAGTTCAATAATGCAGGAGCGACGATTGGCGTGTGTGCACACATACATAATTTCTCTCTGTGTGTGTGTGTGTGTGTGTGTGTTTGTTTGTGTGTGTTGATTGAGAAGCTACTGAAAAGCTATTGGTTCTATTTTGGGGACCATGGCAGTTTCACAATCATGAGATTTTCTTTGCCTCTTTGGTTTGGCGCAAAATCCTCTTTTTGCAGCTGGCCTGCCTCTTTGGTTAGGCACGAGAGCAGCTGCTCGAGCAGCTGGGCAGCCACGTGTGCCACGTGCCCCGGGGTCCAATCGGGTATATAAGGGAGCTCGATGCTAGATAGATCAGCTAAAACATCGCATTTTTGTATGGCAAATGCGATTTGCAGTTGGTCATTGAAATATACTCAATTATTATTTTCTTGCCCAATTATTGTACAGGTCTTCGGTTAACATGCTAGTATTATTTTTTGGAACCAAACACCTTACGCGAAAACAACACCATGATTAACATAGGCCTGTCCAAAATGCTGCCGACAAAAACTTAGTGATTTTGACACAGTTTATTTTCCACTAATGAAGAATATGTTGGGCTGATGCTGTGTTTTAAATTTCAAAAGCAGACTAATTTGAATAAATTAAGAATACCCCAATGTGAACTGTGCTGCTAATTGGTTCCCTTATTTCTAATTATAGATATAGCCTAAGCGTAGGGAAGAGTGATCCAAGACGCCCACGCTAAAGAAAAATGCATTATTTCCATTTTCACTGAAGTTTTGGGCAAGGGTGAAATAGATTCAATAAACATTGATAAATTTTTATTTGGGCCCATATTTTTATGAGTAGAAGGTAGTGTCATGGTAGGCACCAATTCTTGGCCATTTACTCATAGTATCAATGACGCTCATGGGTGTCTTGTAATCTCTATGCTACCGATGTATTCAAGACGCCCATGGGCTTCTTGTAATTTTGTAGTCCCTCTATACTGACGCCATTTTATTTAACGATGTCAATGTTTACAAGTTAGGTAAAACCATTAAGACAACCATAAATGAACCCAAAATAAGCGTTGAAATTCGCGAATTAGTACTGCATAAGGCTAAAGAGAAAACTAGGCAGATTCGCAAATGTGTACTTACAAAAAAGTGGTGAAAATTTAGAAAATTTATTTATCGCGTCAATATCTCAAATACTGAAACATTACTGTTATGGAAGGTTCATAAGATGTCGCTGCATGCAATGAGACAACTAAAATACGAATATGTATCTTTTCATCCGTTTTAAAGGGGGTGGGCATCTTACTCGCCCTGGGCGTCTTGTAGCACTCTCCCCTATTACAATATTTAGACTTAGAGTCTATTATATTTCCCTTGTAATTGAACTACTCGGTTCAGCAGCAGGTTAAGGTAAAGTCGTAAATAATTTGCAATTACCTGAGCTCCTGCGAACGTAGAAAAGTTCTCGCTGCACCAGCCAATGCACACATCGATTGTCATCTTCTCGAAGTCGGCAAAATGCACTTTATTTGGCAATGCGCGGTCTGACTGTGTGTCGCTAAAACACCCGATGTACTTTGTAGATGCTGTTGCTTCAAACAAAGAAATTTATTTATAATGTAGCTTAAGTTTAGTAACAATTCGTGAATGATCCTATTAAGAAATATACCAAGAACCAATAGGCCTACTTGGCACTGCTGATTATGATCAGACTGCAATAGCAAGCATATAATAACAATCATATTATTTTATAAATAGCTTGGCAAAAGTCATTACTCGAATAACAATAGCCAAATATAAAAAGCTACATTGAATATATGACAGGACAAGAACGTTGGAGGTAGCCTATAATGATCATTTGCATAGGCCTAGCCTACATGTAATCTCTTACAGTATGAACCACAGTTCTGATTAAAAACCGATTCCTTTGTAACTCGATAACAAGCTGAAGCATAATTATGGCAAAATCAATAGGCAAAAGGTAGCGAACAAGGCATCGTTGTTCTTAAGTTTGCCTTAATTACGAAAATAAAGGTAACGAACGCAAAAGAATAAAATAAGCAAGAACGAGAACAAACACTCATTTATTCCTTTCTTAAAACAAATGCAAAAGAATTTAATCGGAATAAACGGAAGGATGGAAGGGATAATTCGAGAGATAAATAATAGGCCTATAAGATCTACCCACCAAATACTGGTTTTAATCGAAAACCTATCTTTGACAAAAAACATTTTCTTATGTTTAGATGTTCATTTAAAATGCAAATTTTCGTGAAGTGCAATTTATAGAATGGTGTTCAAGAGCGAAATGGTCAAAAGATTTCTGAAGCCTTGTTAATAATCTCTAGCATCCCGTGGTAAGGTTAAAACAGGTGTCTAGCCTACTTGTACTGCAAGTTGATCCAGTGTAATTTCCGTCACATCCATTTGGACAATTTCCTGTCATTCGATTACATGGAATTTGTCGTTTGCAGTGACACACACGATCACACAGTGTGGAGTAGTTGCCAATCGGACAAACTATGAACATTTACAGTGTTGTTGAAAGTACCGGACAAATAAACTTGAGTAAAAGTAAAAGTAAAATGGATTTTCATTACTTAAGTAAAAGTAAAAGTAGGCTACTCATCACAAATAATACTTGAGTCTTGAGTAAAAGTAAAAAGTATCTCATTCTAATATTACTTTTTAATTAAAAGTAAACGTACCGAATCTTTCTATAACTCAATCGATTATATAGCATATATTAACCTTCAAATAATATTATACTAAATTCTCGAAATGGTTATCGTTGAGTCTACTACGCACGCTTCTTATTCATTTTAGCGCAATGCACAGCTGAAGACTAGTTCTGCTTCAGAAATGGCAGTGCATCCAGCGTGCTCCACCCATCGAAAATCTATTTTCGGCATGCAAATTTAAATCAGCTGTTTTAGCTTAGCGTAACGAAATGTTAATTAGCGCTTTGAAGTAACGAACATTGTAACGAGTGTCACATAAATTGTAACGAAGTAAAAGTAGGCTACTGAAACATGGGTAAAATTTTACTTCGTTGAAAGGAAAAGTATTTAATTTTTCTGATACTTCGTTACATGTGAAAGTATCCAAACTTTTACTTAAGTACAGTAACGCGTTACTTTTACTTCGGTACTGTACAACACTGAACATTTACAACAACTAAATATTCACATAATTTTTATGACCAAATGTTACATTAGAAGAAACTTAATTTGCGAAGCCGAGTTGCTTCACTTAGTCAATTATTGTAAAGTATAAATTAATAACAATAAAAACGAATAGGTCTTGCTTGCTACTATTGTAAATCTCAGGCCTTGCACACACTAAACGTAGTGTGAGCTAATTCATATTGCGTTTAATGCTCAGCGAATTGTCAGGCATATGAAAGAGCGAGTGCTCACTTGGCACAGGTGCATGCAGATTTGGCGCTTCAAATGTATATTTGGCGCCTTGCAAACCTGAGAGAGAGAGAGGGAGAAAGACAGAAAGACAGACAGACAAAGGCAGAATTTAAAGAGATACTGAGTGAGAGAGAGGGAGGGAGTGCTAGTGAATAGTTGGAGCTAAAATGTCTGTAAGGAGATAGGAATTTCAGCGTTGGAGTTTTGACCGTGTAAAATTAATGTTTTAATGTTTTAAGTGTATTTTGTACGATTTTGTACGGAACGTTTAACCTCGAATTATAATGAAAAAATAAATTAATATACACTGTGGCATTGTCTGTGTAGTAAGCACAAGACGTCAAGTCATAGGACTGTAGTGGGCATTTATAAATAGCAATTAGGCCTAGCTGTCACAGTGAATCGTAGTAAGGAGGATAAGCCGATAGGCTGAAGAAACCCCGAAGAGATAGGAATTGCATTTGTGTGAGTTGGAAAATAGACTCACACCTAGTTATAAGAATCAATAATCATGCACCGGTGTGCTTACCGTTGAATAGCAAATGCCAAAATAGTTCATTGAAGAAAAGTGAATGAGCAGCTATATAAATGTGCCATACTCAATTACTTTCAGGCAGTTTAAATTGCAGAAGTCAATAGAACATTTAATGGTTCGTTGGGCATTTGAAGCTTGATGCGAATAACTTATTAAAACCTGCATTTTCTGATAACGACACAGTCAGCTAACTCAAGTAAAATACATTTTTACTTAACCCGTGTAAAGAACGTATGTCGTCAGTAATTCATTGGTAGCGCCTCCACAGTACTCCGACTGATTTCCAGCGCATATTAAATTGCATGCGCTGTCTATCGCCTGTGTCCCGTAGTCGTCTCCACATTGACAAACGGATCCATTCTAAATATGACATATTCAACATAAGTTTATAATTAAATATTTGAAAAGATGAAAGAAAATGTCAGTGCACGATAGGATTTATGTGGCCTGTTTCATCCCTTTAGTGGTCTCATCCTGCAATTTCGGAACACAGATCAATCAATCAACTTTTTTATTGAGCCAAAAAAGCACACATCACATCAAAATAAAACATGAACGCTATTGGGAACAAAAGGAAACCCAGAAGGGACTGCAGAGTCCCGCTGGTTAGGGCCACCTAAGCACATTTTCTGGTTCTAGGCGTTAACAGATTCAGCACAATAAAATTATTCTTCCTCTGTTACACAAGTGACAAGGCATAATAAAACGGAGAGACCGAGAATGCAAGGATTAATAGTGAACTGACATCTTTCATCCTTACTTAACAGATAAATAACATTTAATTAACAATTTAGATCATACATAACAAGACTTAGTGTTTCAAGTAGTTCAGAACCGTGCAATCTGTGTTAGATAGGCTATATAGGCCCTGGTCAACTTCAACCTGGTATGCTTCATAGCAAGTTTCTGTTATGAGCTGCGATAGCATCCACGAGACAGCAATTAATCATTCAAACATTTCACAAGTTTACAACCCTCGAATTGAATAAATGTCTATCCGCGTATACGTTTATTTTGGTTCCTTAAGCAATTCATGCCTATAATTATCAATCGATTCGCTTTGTTTCCTGTTAATTCAAAGAATTATTCGCTCTGCTTGCTTTCCAATGTTTCCATTGGCAATTTGGCATTATTATTAACACTCATCTCATAGACTTCAGTTGCGTGACTTCTGCTCTTTCATCCTAATAGTAGGCCCGTTTGTTTAAAGAAACATGTCAGTGTTGTAACGTAGGCCGGTGATGAGCTGCAGTCGACAAATCTATTTGGGAATACCGGTAATAATTAATTCCATCTAGTGCAAAAAGCAGCTTGACATTCTCGTAATGCAAAAACTCACAGTGGTCGTGTGTAGGCCTATTTGCAGCAGCCAATTGTGACAGCAAAAACAGATGTAGGCCTACATTGTACAGCACAGGCTACCTGAAGTTTAGCGTAAGTTTTTCCTCCACCGGTTCGACAGCGTTCGATGCAAAGTTCAATGGTCATTGGACTCATATTGAAAGTATCTTCCCATTGAAGCAACTGACTACTGTTTTCATAAAAGCACCCCACGTACTGGTCCTTTGTAAAACCTAAACAAAATAGTGACATTAAAGTGACCATTATTTTCATATTATATTGGAGATAACAGCAAGAATGTTGCCACTATAGGTAGCCTATAGTTGATCTTCGGGGGGGGGGCATAGATCCTAATATTATCACAGAGCGTAACCACGGCTTGCTCCCAGTCCTCAAGCGCATAACGAATAATGAGCAAGTGCTCAAACAATTTCAAATCAGTTCAACGCGTTTCACTCTACACTGCGCCATAACATGCGTATAGGCCTACCTATAGACCTATTGTGCTGCTTGTGCAGTTGTGCAGCTGTAAAAAAGCCTACACACTAGCGTAAATCACGAGCTGACATGCAAGATGGAGTCGCGTGAACCAACTTAAGCGCTTGCATAGAATTAATAGCAAGGTTCCGTATAGGCCTATACTTACATAGTTTCAAACTTTCAGCGAGTCTGATAAAACTAAGAATAAATGAGTGATAGGACAGATGATGCCTGTTTCAACTTGATAACTCTCCGTTGCTTGACTTCCTGCTTCTCTATTAATATTAAGCTTAATTATAATTGAATTTCGACCTTGCTTCCTCCAATGGGGTGGAGTTTTGAGGCTTTTGACTAGGCGACAGCTTAGCGTGCTTCACTATCACACGAGGGGTCGGGGGGATTCCTATCCCGGCCAGAGCAGAAATTTGTGTCGAGATTTCTGCCCCACCTGCATATAGCCATCCCAACAACGATGAGCACACCGACCGCACACTATCGGTGGGAAGATGAGATGACAATTGAGATGAGTGAAAACCTGTCCTCGTATGCGCGGGGGTTAAGAATATCATGAAGTCGCTAACACTTCTTACCCAGAGCTGCCTCAGGTTTTTCTTCGTCTTCTTCTTCCTAGCTTTATACGATCACCAATTGATGTTTTATGCATTATTAATGCGCCATAGAATGGGTCACTGCTGCATCTCCTTATCCTTCACTCAGCACTTTTAATTTTCTACCTCTGCCATTCAATCACACCTTAACTAATTATTTAGAGTTTGCAGTAATTAAGCACAACATTGGATTACTGTAACAGTTGAAAGGTGTGTGTAAAATGCTATTAGGAAATCATCATTATTTCATATTCAGTCATGACACCTACCTTCAATGAACAAAGTATTTGCAAGCAGGTTAAGTGAAAAAAAGCTGATTAGGAAATGACGCAAATAAGAACTCGAACGCATTTCATTGATTTTGATAGCCAGTCATCTAATTAAATTAGTATGCACATTGCACAGCTATTGCCTATAGTCCAATGCTAATGGTTGTGTCTGCATATAGCTTCTGACTTCAAACTGTAATATGACTCTATGCAAAGCAGTAGTAGGGACAACGTGTGAAATCTGTAGGTCTACACAGATCAACATTGTCCTATTCAAGAAATGAATCGGTTTACTTCCTTGTCTCCAGAAAGCACATATCAAGACCAATGCAAAAATAGTTGCTGGTGACTAAGGCATCAAGCTCATATTTATTTAAGAGTTGACAGTCTCACGCTTCGGCTGACTGTCGCATGAACTAGGTATATGCCTATGCTGTAGTTAATTAAAGCATGTCAATCTTGCGGGAACCACCCGGAACAAGTGCATTGCATTCGCCTTATTGCTCCCATGCTGTTCCAGTATAAAGCTACACGAAAAAGTGTAACAGAAATATTGAAATGGTGAGGCATCCAAGATTTGCCTGTGGGAGAGCAGCAGATAGAATTTTCTGGTGAAAGTATAGCTACGTTCTAGTCTGTTCAGAATAATTGCAGAGCATAATAGGTGAGACTGTTTTTAGAACTATGACACCGTTTTGTTTCTGGGTCACTTCTGAAGGCTCTTCTAACAAATCCATTAATTATTCATCTGTTCTTTGTTTCATAATTATAATTTACGATTCTAATTCCACACAGTCAACGTAATAATTATGTAGCCTATGTAGGCCTAAAAGGATCAAGATGTAAAAAGATTGAATATAATATTATTGTCAGACTCAAATCTCACACAGAGGAGTCCAGGATCTCTTCAGACTTCATGCAGATAGTGGCAGATACTATAGGCCCAGTCTTTTGTCTCTTGTAAACTGCAGCATCTTCCGTAACTATACCGGGTGGCGCATAAAAAACGTCCCCAAACTTTGTTAATCTGGCAAAGATCTAATTTCAGAGATATCAAATATTAATTTACACCAAAATGTTAAGCAATCATTTCTGTGCACACATGTCAAATTTCAAGAGAGTATGTTTATTATATCACACTCTGCGGCAAGGTTATAACGTCGTACCTGTTAAAATATTTTGCACAAAACTACGTCATTTATTTTGCCGCGAACGAAAGTCTTCAATTGCGCCAGTAAGACTTTATCATGAGACTAGTCGTTTCTCTAAACAAATTTCATGGCATCTGCTGGAGTTTCGATGCACGGTAAAACACGTCATCATCTTCATTGATCCTCGGAAAACCAAAGTCAATGGAGAGTAGGCCTATTACATTGGCTTGTTACGCGATAAGCTCATTCCCGAACGTCGTATAGGCCTAGTACGTAGACTCAATCCTGATGACAATTAGGCCTACATCTTTCAACAAGACAGTGCTCCTTCACATCGTTGCAGATTGGATCAGCAATTTCTTCAAGCAAACATCCCTGATTTTATCCACAGTGATGCCTGGCCTCCAAACTCTCCCGATCTAAATCCTATGGTCTACTTACGCACGGAGCGCCCCAAAGGAGCTTGTGTAATGTGTATGCTGGTCGCAGAAAATTGTTTCTAAAATTAATGCTGACGAACTTAAGCAGGTCATTGAAGTAAAAAAATTAATGGTCTCTATTAGACGACACACAAATAGGCCTACAGAAGTCAACAGGACAGTGTAAATAGCGTTTAAGGGTCGTTACAAGAGAAAGCGGAGGATCAATCAAACATTTTCTCGTGTAAAACATCATCATTAAACAACTGTGCAAAATTTTGGCCATGGGTCATACAGTTCTAACAATTTCTCTCAAACGGTTGAGTATTTTCAGCTAAAATTTGGCTGTGTTGTACAAATATGAATTATGATTAGTTTGATGTACTATGATTTAGTTTATCTTTTAAAATTGTTTAATTGACAGCCTGCCAGGTTAACAACGTTTGAGAACGATTTTAATGACGTAGGTTTGTGCAAAATATTTTAACAGGTACGACGTTATAACCTTGCCGCAGAGTGTGATATAATAAACGTACGCTCTTGAAATTTGACATGTGTGCACAGAAATGATTGCTTAACATTTTGGTGTAAATTAATATTTCATATCTTTGAAATTAGATCTTTGCCAGATTAACAAAGTTTGGGGACGTTTTTTATGCGCCACCCGGTATAGAGACGTCTTGATATGATAACTGAACGTGAATCGACACAAAAAATTATCAAAGACGGATAAGTGACGTCTTCGTTAATGGAGAACTTCTGAGTTACAGAACGACGATTTATTGACTTCATTGCATCTTAGTTTTGGTACGCAATTGTTGATGGATTGTGCATTAGATGATCATGATTAGACAGTGGCGAGTGAGAGGCAACCTGGGGGAGGCCGGTAGCGCGTTAAGCGTTAACATAATATTGGCATGGAGAGCGAGAGGTACCGAGATCGTGCCCCGTAGGGCGGACGCACGTGCTTTGTGTTTGCAGGCTGTCTGTTCTGACAGTAGTTGAGATTTATGTCTTCTGTCATTCGCGTTCTTGTGAATTGGTTCATTTGCCATAACTCTACACTGTAACCGGTTGCGGTCTGTCAACCGGATTGTTCAATAAAGAAAATATTATTATTATTACTATTATTTATTTTTTGCCCCGAGGTATTTAGGATCTTTCAGGGACTTATCTCTTAACTGCTGTTATAAAACCAGTCCGGAATTGTCAGGCCTCGTCTTCACCACCACCACCACTATCACCAACACCAACACCACTACTACTACTACTACTACTACTACTACTACTACTACTACTACTACTACTACTACTACTACTACTACTACTACTACTACTACTGTAGCGACTGGTCTACTCGCCAGGTGGCCACCTATTCTTGATCCTAGTTCTTGCTTTTCAGGGATTTCGAACAAGGCCACCTGCGAGGGCGCTAACTGTTGGGCGGGAGTATACTTCTTCCAGTGGTCGGACGGGGCAAACCTTGCCTCAGGTTCCCGAGATGGATATGGATCCTCAGGGGCCCGGCCCATCGCCTTGGTTCCCTCTTCCGGGGAGAATTGGGCCCTTAGACCAAATACGGTACCAGGATCGGCAGGAGTGGCGGCTGGACATAGTCCCACGGTCGTTTGGTCGACGACGACAGCCCCTCGAAATGGCTCATCTGGGTTCAGTTCCCACCCAACAGGTTTTTGGGACCCAACTCCCCTCGAAAGGAATTCAGTTAGGCTACTTAACTCATTCTTCAATTCTCCTATTCCCTCCTAATTGTTCACTAAGGTAGAGACCAAACCCTCGAAGTGTTTCTGGCGCTCCATAATTTCTGTTAGGCAGCTAGACCATTTCTCTATCTTCTCCTCTTGCTCCTTAATTCTATCCGAAAGGTCCCCATTTATTTCCATGGACCGAGTTGAGTGGGAGTCCTCTTGTTCCCCTTCTCCTGTTTCCTTCTCTTCAACCTCCTCTGTCTCTGACAATCCACTTTCTGACATTGTATTTGGTGACTAGCAATACAATAACTTCTTCCAGTTATTTTCTTAATTTATTATTTATAATTAGCAATTAAAACAGAATGTTTTAAAGGTACATCAACAAATACAGCCAGTAGTTATGGGTGTGCGGATTCTGGTGCAGCAAGCTGGTTCCCTGCTCTACATAACTTCTACGCTGGTTCCCGGGCCGCTGTAGGTGCCCCTGGACGTCCCTCTGGCCGCCGGAAGTGACCCAGGGCCGCCGGAACTCCGCAATAACCCCTAGACTGACTCCCTACTTCAGCAGAGGACACCTTCATTGGTTGATGCGCTGGCTCCCTGCCGGCGAAAGGACCTCAACTCCAACGTGCTTAGCATCTATGCTTTGTAATCCTACTTTGCTTAGTATTTGTGTTCTGTAGCCCTAGGTTGTGAATAGGAAGTGTGACATTTCCCTAATCTGTGTCCCAACCACGATCTGGAATCATACTTTGCTTAGCAGACATGCTCTGTAACCCTAGATTGTGGATAGGAAGTGTGACATTGCAGCTCAAACCTAATCTGTGTAACATCGACACTCTGGAACCCTAATCTGCTTAGCATCTGTGCTCTGTAGCCCTAACCAAAACCATGAAATTTTGGACATAGTCGTAAATGTAGCTAAGTCCCAGGAACAACCGGAAGTGCTTACACTGGTTTCCCAGCGTACCGGAAGTAACATTGGGCCTACATTGGCCTCAAAGTGCTCTGTGCCACTCCCGCTAAGAAGCAGCACTAAGCGTCTAAAATTTTACCAGTAATCTACGATAGTCTTATAATTTTAGTGACACATGAAATTAAGGGGTTTAAAAGAGCACTACATTTATTGAAATCTTTGCTCTATTTCAATTACTGAAATTCCACAATTGTAATACACGGAAGATATCAATTTAACACATTCTATTTGATGTGAATAATAGCAATTTATCAATATTTGAACATTTTATTGAGTAAAATGGGAATTACATTGGAAGCGAAATCCTTACACATTCAACAGATGGCGCAAAAGCATCAACTATGACACTGCCACTTCGGACTTCTTCAGGTGGCGCCACCGATCCGATATTATCATATAAACACAGCTCAACCTCTTATTCACCAATTTCTCACCACAGAGCTTCTTAATATCTTATTTCTATCGCCTCACTCCACCAGATATGTACATATTTATCAAGTCTTCAAGTCTTTGCTCCCACATGCCACCAGTTATTACACAAGTCCTACAATGCTTCGGTTTGGCATCCCCATTATTTCCAGGTCACCACTCCTGCACTCATACACTTAGGTCTATTTCTCAAATCTTCAATTCCACAAATCGTCATTTATTATACAACTACTACAATTCTTCGGTTTTGCACTCCTTACCTGCATCCAACAACTTCACCAGTCCTACACTCACGTACTTATTTCTCAAATCTTCAATTCTTCGACACAACAAGCCATCATTTTATTACACAAATCCTACAATTCTTCAGGTTTGTACTCTTTATCCCCACTTCACTAAACCTGCACTCATGCACTTATTTCCCAAAACTTCAACTCTTCGGCTCTACAAGTCATCATTCTATTACACAATTCCTACAATTCTTCGGGTGTGCACTCCTTACCTTTCTCCCACAACTTCAGCAATCCTCCACTCATGCACTTATTTCTCAAAACTTCAACTCTTCGACTAAACAAGCCATCATTTTATTACACAATTCCTACAATTCTTCAGGTGTGCTCCTTAACTTCCTCACACAATTTCACCAATCCTCCACTCATACACTTATTTCTCAAAACTTCAACTCTTCGACTAAACAAGCCATCATTCTATTACACAATTCCTGCAAATCTTCAGGTTTGCACTCCTTACCTTCCTCCCACATCTTCACCAATCCTGCACTCCTGCACTTATTTCTCAAAACTTCAACTCTTCGACTCCACAAATCATCATTCTATTACACAATTCCTGGAATTATACAGGTTTGCACTCCTTACCTTCCTCCCACATCTTCACCAATCCTGCACTCATGCACTTATTTCTCAAAACTTCAACTCTTCGACTCCACAAATCATCATTCTATTACACAATTCATGGAATTATACAGGTTTGCACCCCTTACCTTCCTCCCACATCTTCACCAATCCCGCACTCATGCACTTATTTCTCAAAACTTCAACTCTTCGACTCCACAAATCATCATTCTATTACACAATTCCTGGAATTATACAGTTTTGCACTCCTTACCTTCCTCCCACATCTTCACCAATCCTGCACGCATGCACTTATTTCTCAAAACTTCAACTCTTCGACTCCACAAATCATCATTCTATTACACAATTCCTGGAATTATACAGGTTTGCACTCCTTACCTTCCTCCCACATCTTCACCAATCCTGCACTCATGCACTTATTTCTCAAAACTTCAACTCTTCGACTCCACAAATCATCATTCTATTACACAATTCCTGGAATTATACAGGTTTGCACTCCTTACCTTCCTCCCACATCTTCACCAATCCTGCACTCATGCACTTATTTCTCAAAACTTCAACTCTTCGACTCCACAAATCATCATTCTATTACACAATTCCTGCAATTCTTCAGGTTTGCACTCCTTACCTTCCTCCCACATCTTCACCAATCCTGCACTCATACACTTATTTCTCAAAACTTCAACTCTTCGACTCCAGAAGTCATCATTCTATGACACAATTCCTGCAATCCTTCAGGTTTGCACTCCTTACCCTCCTCTCACATCTTCACGAATCCTGCACTCATGCACTTATTTCTCAAATCTTCAATTCTTCGATTTCACAAGCCATCATTCTATTACACAATTCCTGCAATTATACAGGTTTGCACTCCTTACCTTCCCCCCACATCTTCACCAATCCCGCACTCATGCACTTATTTCTCAAAACTTCAACTCTTCGACTCCACGGGTCATCATTTTATTACACAATTCTTACAATTCTTCAGGTTTGCACTCCTTATCACCACTTCACCAAACTTGCACTCATGCACTTATTTCTCAAATCTGCAATTCTTCGATTCCACAAGTCATCGCCTATTTCATTATTACTACAATTCCTCAATTATGCAGTCCCAACTTATTCCCAACTGACCACTCTTGCAACCATACACATATTTCTCAAACCTTCAATTACTCGATTCCGCAAGTCATCACTTATAACACAATTCCTACAATTCCGAAGGTTTGCAATCCTTATCCTCCACTTCACTAACCCTGCACTCATGCACTTATTTCTCAAAACTTCAATTCTTCAACTTCACAAACCAACATTTAGTGCACCAATTTTGCACTTCTTCAGTTGTGCACTTCTTATTCCTCTAGTTCCACACGACTGCACTTATTTCTCTTTTCTTCACACATTCAACTTTCACAGCGTACATGCTTCAACTTTTAAATCATACAAGCGTACAGCTCAACAGCTACTTACTAACATATTTTCTACACCCCCGCAACTTTGCACCTGCAAAAATGCAGAACTTATTTTTTTTTATTCCTCACTTTTTCACCCCTCAACTCTTACTTACTGCACGATTCGGCAGATCAACCGCTCAATTCTATTATTCTGCAGATATTTACTTACTCACGCACATCACCTACAAACACCTACACTTATTTCCAAGGTCTCCAAGTCTTTATCGCTAACCCATACTTCTTTCTTGTTTCAACCCCATAACCCGCCGATTCCATTATTATGCATTTACTTACTTACTCACTTACGAACTCCAGTACATATGTCCCATGCATATGTCAATGAGGAAGGCTTGATATATGATGGAAACAAAGGTGGTCAATATTTGTGCTAGGTTAGCGATTTTGGAAATGTACGAATTTAAGATGCGAAGTAATGCTAGTTAGGGTTGCGAGTGTCGCGTTGCAAGACGGCTAGGTGCTGCAGGTGCGCGCAACTTAGCAGAAACCTGCGCTCCTCATCTCTGAGAAACTCTAAGTCCTACTTTTCTCCGGTCAAATTCGACCGGCGGCAGTTCGAGCGGTGCGGCGGCACGTCGTCGCCACGCTGCTGGAGTCGAAGACGTCCGTATTGGGTCGGGACGCCGACGTACAGCCGCACCGCTCGAACTGCCGCCGGTCGAATTTGACCGGAGAAAAGTAGGACTTAGAGTTTCTCAGAGATGAGGAGCGCAGGTTTCTGCTAAGTTGCGCGCACCTGCAGCACCTAGCCGTCTTGCAACGCGACACTCGCAACCCTAACTAGCATTACTTCGCATCTTAAATTCGTACATTTCCAAAATCGCTAACCTAGCACAAATATTGACCACCTTTGTTTCCATCATATATCAAGCCTTCCTCATTGACATATGCATGGGACATATGTACTGGAGTTCGTAAGTGAGTAAGTAAGTAAATGCATAATAATGGAATCGGCGGGTTATGGGGTTGAAACAAGAAAGAAGTATGGGTTAGCGATAAAGACTTGGAGACCTTGGAAATAAGTGTAGGTGTTTGTAGGTGATGTGCGTGAGTAAGTAAATATCTGCAGAATAATAGAATTGAGCGGTTGATCTGCCGAATCGTGCAGTAAGTAAGAGTTGAGGGGTGAAAAAGTGAGGAATAAAAAAAAAAATAAGTTCTGCATTTTTGCAGGTGCAAAGTTGCGGGGGTGTAGAAAATATGTTAGTAAGTAGCTGTTGAGCTGTACGCTTGTATGATTTAAAAGTTGAAGCATGTACGCTGTGAAAGTTGAATGTGTGAAGAAAAGAGAAATAAGTGCAGTCGTGTGGAACTAGAGGAATAAGAAGTGCACAACTGAAGAAGTGCAAAATTGGTGCACTAAATGTTGGTTTGTGAAGTTGAAGAATTGAAGTTTTGAGAAATAAGTGCATGAGTGCAGGGTTAGTGAAGTGGAGGATAAGGATTGCAAACCTTCGGAATTGTAGGAATTGTGTTATAAGTGATGACTTGCGGAATCGAGTAATTGAAGGTTTGAGAAATATGTGTATGGTTGCAAGAGTGGTCAGTTGGGAATAAGTTGGGACTGCATAATTGAGGAATTGTAGTAATAATGAAATAGGCGATGACTTGTGGAGTCGAAGAATTGCAGATTTGAGAAATAAGTGCATGAGTGCAAGTTTGGTGAAGTGGTGATAAGGAGTGCAAACCTGAAGAATTGTAAGAATTGTGTAATAAAATGATGACCCGTGGAGTCGAAGAGTTGAAGTTTTGAGAAATAAGTGCATGAGTGCGGGATTGGTGAAGATGTGGGGGGAAGGTAAGGAGTGCAAACCTGTATAATTGCAGGAATTGTGTAATAGAATGATGGCTTGTGAAATCGAAGAATTGAAGATTTGAGAAATAAGTGCATGAGTGCAGGATTCGTGAAGATGTGAGAGGAGGGTAAGGAGTGCAAACCTGAAGGATTGCAGGAATTGTGTCATAGAATGATGACTTCTGGAGTCGAAGAGTTGAAGTTTTGAGAAATAAGTGTATGAGTGCAGGATTGGTGAAGATGTGGGAGGAAGTTAAGGAGTGCAAACCTGAAGAATTGCAGGAATTGTGTAATAGAATGATGATTTGTGGAGTCGAAGAGTTGAAGTTTTGAGAAATAAGTGCATGAGTGCAGGATTGGTGAAGATGTGGGAGGAAGGTAAGGAGTGCAAACCTGTATAATTCCAGGAATTGTGTAATAGAATGATGATTTGTGGAGTCGAAGAGTTGAAGTTTTGAGAAATAAGTGCATGAGTGCAGGATTGGTGAAGATGTGGGAGGAAGGTAAGGAGTGCAAACCTGTATAATTCCAGGAATTGTGTAATAGAATGATGATTTGTGGAGTCGAAGAGTTGAAGTAGTATAGGGTTAACAAGCTGGATGTCTTTTATTATTTCCTGAGGGGGGTGCTCGGTAGTACAGTGGATAGCGCGCTGAACTGTCGACCAAGAGGTCGGGGGTTCAATTCCCCGCCGGGGCAGAAATTTGTTACGAGATTTCTGTTCCACAAGCCGACTCAGCTATGATGAGTACACGGTCAGTGGATGATGAGACGGCGAGGGAGAGGATTGGTCACCGCCCTTTGGAAGTCTTTTATTATTTCGATCACCAAGGAAATTAAGGTCGTAAGAATACTGCCGAAAAGTCTCTAGCGAATATATTTAGTGCGATGTGTGAATAAACGAATATCTCGAGAAAATCGGTGTTGGTTACAAAAACTATGCTACAACCGGTTGAATTGTTATGCGCAGCTCCCGTACCCGCTCCGCCCGCAATTTGCATGTAATTCGCTCCATTTTTATACAGGTAGACGTTACCATGAGCGGTATTAGTGTCACAAAATTCTATATACGTCGAAACCAAATAGTATCCGGCTTTTCCGGGAGTGACACGAGTCAGTCTCGTACTTATACCAGCATCGGTTTGGAATCTTACACTATCGAAAGAAACTCTTGTGTGAGTTTTAGCGTCTATGGCTTGACGAGTTAAAGAATGAATGCTAAGCGCGGGACCGATTGTGATAGAATCTACATACTGCTTCGTAGCTGCATCGCTGGCGCTGTTGGGATTGTGTAGACCTGTAATGTAACCATCATGCATAAAGATGGTTGTATGCACATTTATTTGAGATGAAATATTGTATTGCGTCGACTTAACCATCTCTAACATGATTTCATTGTTTATTCTAAAACGAAATCCATCCATCGATTGTAATGTAATAGGATTGTTTAACGAACATTGTAGTTTATTTCGTATACTACCTAAGAAAATAGTGAATTCTTTATTATCTCCTCTCAAGTCCTTACAACCCATTGAACGCAGACGATCGAAGCCAACGTTTAAGAATAGATCACCAGTCATTGTATCACCAGTCTTAGACACCTTCAATGTAACTTGTTCATTAACGTATTTCTTATTCGTCAAATGATTATCGTTGGACGGTGAATCGTCGTGATTCGTTATCAAATCAATAGCTTGACCTCGACTTAAGGCTTCATCCATTCCTGCTGTCGAAGTGTTCGTTGTAGGTAGTCCTTTAATTTTGTGACCACCCATTTTTAAATTTCCAGTCACTGGATTTGCTCCATCCAATCGAAGAAAACTCTCATTTATTTGACTAAGAGTAACACCTCCAGCGATTACTCTTTGTGATGAACTAACATCGGTGTGACCGAATTTATCGACGGGCATTTTATATATAATAATAATTTTTAATGCAGATTAGTCATCGTATACATATAATTGCATTACCTGAATCTGACGATTAGCTTCCACTCCCCTTGCTATAGATATAACTCTGTAATATTGATACGCATCCGTAGTATTAATATTAAAAAATGTCAGACCAACCCCTGAAAACGATGATTTAGTAAGACCAAACCCGTTAGACGATGAAGAAAAACGTAAGTCTACAAACACTACTCCATCATTGCTAGCGAATAAATCGAAAATAGATAAATTATCGGTGTTCAACGCAATTCTCCAAATTTTAACTGGCTCAGGACATTTAATTTGTAACCAAGCAGCTGTATCATCACCCGAAATCCAAGCTGCGTTAAAATCATTAGTAAAAGCATGGTAGGCTTTGCTTTGGAAATAACAATCACTGGCACTAGCAACGAATCCTGTCACACTTTCATCAGCTTCCAAGGGAGGAATATACCCAACACGACACTTTTTCAGAGATTTATCGACGTAATTCTTTGTAGCAGCATCTTGTTCATCAACGTATTTCTTATTCGTCAAATGATTATCGTTGGACGGAGAATCGTTGTGATTCGTTATCAAATCAATGGCTTGTCCCCTACTTAAAGCTTCATCCATTCCGGCTGTCGAAGTATTCGTTACTGGGAGACCTTTTATCACACATCCATTCATATTTAGATTTCCAGTCAGCAGATTTGTCCCATCCAATCGAAGAAAATTAGCATTTACTTGGCTAAGAGTAACACCTCCAGCGATTACTCTTCGTGATGTTCCTCCAGCAGCGGTGTGACCAAATTTATCGATAGGCATTATATATATATATTTATATATAATAATTTTTAATGCAAGCCATTTATAACTTCTTGGAAATTCATTCCATCACCCACCATCTTCAATACATACAAACATAAATGACCACAAAACACTTCGTTATCGGGTTGTATTCGCTCGCTGTTATATAACACTGGACGGCGTAAATACTTTATCAGTTCCAGAGGGGGAGGAAGGCCGTAACTATCGAAATATATTTTCTCATTACCGCTCTTTAAGAAAGAGCACCAATGCTGACCGGTTCCTTTAGAATCGTCTAGATTCAATATCCCACATTCAATCCGTCTAGGTTTATTCGGAAGCTCGTCTCGCACGAAAACGCCTCTAAAATTCGGAATATTCAGCTTCTTCGCGGCATCCAATAATTCAAAATTCGTTAACGGATGATTTGGAAGAACTACGCCTTCGACATCGATGTTTTTCACAGTTGCAGAACTCATTTTATATTTCATCTAAATGTTTTAAAAAGTAATTCGATTTTACTTCCTGCATTACATATAGCCAGCGATCTATTTTGTTTGCTTTTTGCATATTTTTAACCGGTAGCAATGGACGAATATTCTTCCAATTCATAGCTTTAAGAAGTTCTTCTTCGTCTAGCAAGTTGAACGACGATAATGGCAAAACATGATCGAGATGCCAAACCGAACCGTAATTTTCCATAGTCATTCCTTCTTCTAACTGAAATTCAATCCATTTAGTAAATATTTCAAAGTCAATACCTATATGTTGGCGCGTCATTTGTGATTTCGATTTACCTCTTAATGATTCACTAAGCCTACTCCTCATATTTTTAAGTAGTTTAAACTCAGGATCATATTGCTTTCGAGCTTCAGAATACGAGTGATTATATTTATATTTACATTCCTTACATTCATTATCTCTCCCATCTTTACGACATCTATTTTTTACATATTCTAAAATGTTCTTTTCTTTCCTACATCGACAGCAAACTTTTTTATCTTTTATTTCCCTAGTCTCTAGTATCGAGTATTTTTGCCTAAGTTCCTTCACTTTGGAATTTTTACACGTTTTACAACTAGTATAATAACCGCTCTTATTACATTTATCTTTATGAAATTCGTTTAAGTTTTTTTCCATCCTACATTTGGAACACACTTTAGAGACTTCCATTCTATATATATATATATATTTTCTTTAAATAGTTTTCAACGAGTAGTGGCCATAAGATAACGTGCTTATACTATCATCCATTATTACCCGTTTATCGTCGTCTGCAGATAATGCAACTTTATTAATTTCTTCTGTATAAATATCGTGATGATAAGATCTAATAACATTCATCGTTCGTTGTTGTTCTTTTTTAGTAAATAAGCAATCTTTATAATCTTCGTGAGTAATAGTTTTCTGGACAACATTCTTCTTAATACCTTTACATTTCTTGTGCTCATCTCCAGCAGCCATCTTATAAGAATACAACTTTGCTCTGAGTCCAATAAATTCTTTTATCTGTTTTCCACTAGTTTCATCCTTGAACATTCCAATAACTTTTTTATTTACTCCAATCTCAATACCAGACGGATGATCTCTTGGATAGTCACTTGTATCGAATCGAGCCTTAATATCACCTGCGATATCTGAGTAAAAGTCTTCAGTTTTAATTTCGTATGTCAAAGAATCTGTATCGGTAAATAATAATTTAGCTCTATTTCCGTATTTATCCTTGATGTAATTGTAATGAAATTCATACATCAACGTTTTACTCAAATCTAATATACACATGCCAAGATAGATAGGTTTATTATAGTACAATTTAGTTTTTTTCATGTGAACGGCTATTAGATTTTCATCGAAAATAGTACATCTCTCGTAATTAGGTTTAGCGGCTAGTTCAATAGCCTTCTCCTCCTGACACACTAACTTTATATCAACACGATTTTCAATGTTCTCACAAGTTTTTCCAAAGACACTGTTATTCATTAATTTGAAAAAGTCTTTCTCAAAGTCATTAGTAGCTTTCGTTCTAAGAGCTGTATTTAAATCGATATACTTTTTCAACCAATCGCTTTCCTCGAATAGTATGCCTCTGTGCACTTTTGTTATTTTCAGACCTAAGCTCTCGTACAGCTTCAGATTATCGTAATGCAGCACATACTTCTTTTTATGGTTTAAGTTTGGAATTAACTTTTTGACTTTGTCAATCTCAATGCTTTCGGGGGCTAACGGAAAATCGTTATGCAGGTCGTGTAACTCTTTAGGATATTCCAAATCAACTTCCAATATGCATGGAATACTTCTCCAATTTTTTAAATCAGCTTTATTCATCCATTTGAACCCGTGAGTAGGTAAAGGTTTGATCATAGCCCATCCATATAGATTATTCGCATCCAGGTAAGTGATAAATGTAGAATTTTCGTTACTGTTGAAATCGTTCATATATTTATTATTCGCTTTCCCGTAACGATTTGATATTGTGCTCACTCCTCCTCTCATCCCTTGCTTAATCATCAGAATCATATTGTAATCACTCAATAACTCTAATTTCACGCCTGTCAATTTTAAAGCGGCATCCCAGGCTAAGCCAGGAGATGTAAAATACCATGCAGGGTCAAGCGTATAGTTCTTCATACACACATCTCTAAAGTTTTCGAAAACATCAGCAAGTAGCAGAACATCCGAAACGTTGTATAAATCGTGATATTCTCTGAATGTTTTGCATCCAAATTCTTTCCATACCGTTTGTGCATGCTCGTAGTCTTCATCGCTAATATTCGAATCATTTAGCTTAGAATAGAAAGCGGATTTTGGTGGTAGTTCGGTTTCATTAAAGGTAGTAAATGAATCGATGTAGTCATAAGGATATATGCCTTTTCTTAGCAAAAGATCGAGCTTCTTTCCTGTATATCGTTTCCTAATATTTTTACACTGGTCTTTGCTTAGGTTCCTCGATAAAGCATCAAGACTCGAAGCCATAAATTTAAAACTGTCGATAAAACGCAGTTCTCGTCGGACTAGTATTTCTTTTCCATCTTTTACAAACTTACCGACAACAACCTCTCTGCTAAACGATATATACTTTTCCTCGTTGTTAGGTATGCAGTTAATTTTCTCTCCATTATCACCTCTCAGTTTCTTAATGAACAGATGGCAATCGTACCCGGAAAGATTATGAAACACTACAGGGAAAAACTTGGGGACTTTATAGTTTAAATTACAACTGTTATGAGCAGCACCTCTAAATTTACCACTAAGATGACAGTGATCTCTCACTCGGTCTTCGCCCAACGTTTTTTCACAGATATGACATGTTGTAGCTGTATCAAAACACTTCTTGTCCTCTTCTGTAAATATCATATTCTTCTTAAATTTAAACTGATTATATATTCGTTTTATATTCTCTTCTAATTTATCTACAAATATTTGACCAACATCATCATCTTCGCTTTCAGCCGTAAACGTCACAGGATCTTGTGAATATACGCTATCATCGAAACATTTTATGTGGTAACAAAAGGAGCTAGGAGTATGCTTTTGATATTTATTAGTGTACGACAACTCTGGATTTGGTTGGCATGTATCGATCGGTTTCACAAAAGACTCGAAATCTGCGTAGACTATAAAAGGAACCCTCATAGAATTGTTATAATTTTTAAAACTTAACATAGTTCCTGGTTCTGGCATTTCTATTTTTTGTGCGTTATGTTGAGAGCAGTACTCATTATGGTTGTTAAGCGCTTTGGTCGTTGAGAAACCAGTCGTGCATCTTTTACAATAGTACCTCGAATTAGTCCCAGATGTCATCAATCTGTTAAAATTCTTTATCCAGCAATAATGTTTTTTTTCTCCATCAGATATAAGCAAAAGATCAATACTACTTTCACACTTAGACAGATAAAGCGGGTATACTTCTTTTTCATAACCGAATACATTAACATTAACATTATTATTTCTCTCGAACCTACCTATCACATTAGCATCAGCAGCAACTGGAAACTCAATACCACTCCAATTAAGTTTTTTCGATTGTTCTTTCAAAGCTTTCGTTATTTTTTCCGGATTTTTCACAACCGGATTCAAAGCTCTAGTGATACACCATTTGAAACATTCTTCGTCGTCGTTTTTCATATTTATAATAGCCTTTTTATTAGCTAAGAAGCTGGGAAGTGGAATGTAAGAACTACCTCTTAAGGGTGTATATTTTACCGTATTTATATCTAATTTTACAACGGCTTTAAATCTCCAATTACTTCCTTGCATCTGAAAACTAGCAATAGACTCCATGATTTTATCCTTTTTTCTGCTGTATATTTCATTCAAGTCGGTTGCTTCTAAAATAACTTCTGCCCTGGAAACGAATGGTATATCCTCAGAAGTCACTATTCCAGATTTCATATCTACTCGTTCCATAGTACAAGTAAGAACTAGATTAACCTTTGTTTGGCGATTAGTCGACAACAGATTTACTACCTGCGGTCCGACGAAATCAAGAAACGAAGAGGCATCCATTCCATTAATTCCATCTATTCTATACTGCTTGGTGAATCCTTTAATAGCCGACGCTGTTTCTCGAATTTTAATTTTATCAAATATCCTGGAAACAGTTGACTTCAATGATTCGAGTTTTTCATTTACGACTTTATTGTCTCGTTCAGGCACATAACTAAGTAGCCAATCCGCAAATTCATTTATTTTTGTCCTAACCCTATTTTTGTATTTTCTCTTAGGCGCTACTGGTTTGTATTTACCAGGTGTAGGCGTAAGCGTAGGAACCTTAATATCAGGAACTGGCGAGTCGAGCAAGTGTTCAACATGGTTCATGTTTCTTAAACTACTTTTCTTTAAATCCATTTTATCTTACCACGCAAAAATATTAAAATCCATAATCCACTTATCTGTGAGATCGAAGATCCACTTCAATTTCATACATGTATCTATCTCTCATACACTTTAATTTCGTATCTATCTCTCCAGACATTTCCGTTATGATAAGCTATTATGCCAGCACTCTGACCTAACGCCTTAGCAGCTTTATACATCGATGGATACGAGGTAACAACGCCAGTCTCTCGATCTATAATATCTACTCTTCTCGGTTGTTTCCTGATACTACTCAACGTGTCATGTCGATATGACACAGACTTGTAGTCCGTCGGAAGAATATTCTTTTCAATCAATACAGCTATCATTTGAGGTTTGTTGAGATGCGAAGTGCCTGTAACATCGTGATGCTTGGCTAACATTCTAAGCTCTGGTAGCTTCATAATATATAAGTATTCTTTAAATCAATTTTCCATACACTACACTCATTTTCTGTCCATCCGATTGGAACTGCAGCAACCTATCTGAAATTACGACAGCATACGCTTCGGTGTCGGCTGGCACTGCTGCATTGAAAAGAGCTTTAATCTGAATATCAACGACTGACGATTTCAAACGCTCGGATTGTTTGCTTACATCGAACACGAACAACGGGTATAATTCTTTATAATCTACAGGTGTTATATTGCTTTGGGTAATCAACTTATCCATACCATAGAATTTTTGACTAAAGGAGGACGCGTCTCTGTACGCTCTGGAGAATTGTTGATTAGAAAACGACAGGTTATGATCGACAGCTGGATATCTTTCTTGATTCATCATCACATATATGTTCTTGAGATCGCAGTGATTAAATAGCGACGGATTACTTTCCTGATTACCGCTACGGTCCGTCTGAAATCCTACGATGATATATCTAGGTTTCTCAGGTGATGTTTTTACGCTAAGACGCCAACTGAAACTTGTCGACTGAGGAACCGTTATTGTGTCGCATTGACGAGCTCTATACGCAACTGGCAACGTTAATTTTGATTCAATCGTCTTATACAACTGCATTCGTTCCATATCGGAAGGAATAACGTGTGGAATAAACCATGAAATTTTGTTTATCGCAACTTTTCCAGCAGCTGCAGCGTTATCTCGGAATATTGCATCATCGTCCGCTTTACGAACTAAAGTCAGCGTCTGTTTGAAGCCGTAAATAATCTTGTCGTAATCATCGCAAAACCCGAAAATATGTTTCAACGGAACAATAAAGCTGAACATTCCTTTAGTGTTTGGTTTGCGAATGAGAAAGCTTTGTCTAGTGGCAAAGCCGGGGTTGTCCGCAATAACAGCAGTCGCTCCAGTGTCTTTATACCACAGCTGATTTAAGCCTTGAGTCAACTGAAAATCGTTTGGATACGTAAGTAAACCGAGCATCGTTGTAGCTTGACCCGGATGAAATAGCGTTTCGATTTCTTGATTAGATAACTGATAGGATATTTGACTGAATAGATACATAAGCCCATTATTCGTAAGAGCGACTAAATCGGCATTAACGTATGCGGTGTCGTCAGCTTTAATTAGTCTTCCTTCGAATTGTAGATATGACTCTGCTGGGTGACTGTATAAGTCTTGTAATTCAATATTTATTCTTATTTCACCAGAACTGTTAAGGTTAGTTCTCGCTACAGGTTCGTACTCGTGCCATTCGTATCGCTCGATACCTTCATCGATCAATGGTTGCTCTGTGAATCTTAGAATATCGGATTGCATTTTATTATACATATATTTTTAAATAAGAAAATATGTTTAAGCAAAATAAATTTAAGCTGCCATTTTCAAACCACCTCCGTTTAAGCGTTTTACGAGATCTTGAATTCTAATAGCTCCTCCCGTCATTTCTGGATTCGATCCTAGTAATCTAGCTAGAATGACTTTAGTTTCCTGAGTTATCGGCTGCTGAACGGGAGCTTTAGGGAGTATCTTATTGAGTAATCGTTTTCCAACGTCGATCGCCTTATCCTTAGCAACACCCCCAATCTCTTTGACAGCTGTGCTCGCAATTTGTTTGGCTGCATTCGATGTCAGTAGTCTCTTGAGAAATCCTGCAATGGAATCGAATATTCCTGCTCCACCGACAACGTGTACTTTTTTATAACTTCTTCTCGCAACGACCAGCATTTCTATATCATCAATTTTTAAATTAGATCATCAATTTTTAAATTAGATCATCAATTTTTTAAATTAGATCATCAATTTTTTATATTCATCTTTGGATATCACTCCCTGTCTCAGTAACTCATCCGTCATACCTACAATTTCATTTCTTACTCCTGTATTTCCCGCTTTGTAGCTATATATTCGCAACTCTAATTGTTTTACTAATTCGTTAGGATCTGAAGGAATGGTAATTATTCCGCTTCCTGTTTTACCTCTTAACTTTATGTAATCGTCCCATATGGGTTTTATTATCTTTGCATATTTTACACTTCTAGACGATTTAGGTTTGTTTGGTTTATTTGGCTGACTCATGGCATTCGTTTTAGTTAGAATCTCGGCGTATTCTTTGAGATCACGATTATCATAAATTGAACTGTTTGGACTAGCTAACGTTAACAATTCCCATAATCCTGGAGTTCCTTGATAAGTTGTGGTTCCAACTGTAATATCATTTCCTTGGATTGAGGCTTCGCTGTCACCGATGTAGAATTTTCCATCTCTTGATCTTAATCCGAATGTTGTGTCCACAAGTCTTTTATCAGAAGCATATTTTTTAAGGTATTCAACTGCAATATTTCCTAATTCTAACCTTCTAATGTCTTCTACTGGGTCATCGTCATCGTACGCCTCTATAGACGGATACTGGGGAAATTGAATAGTTTTCAACGAATCTGGAAGTGATTTTAGAGCAAGTGATGTTGCTGCAGAGTTATCCTTTATTGTCGACAGCAAAGCGTTTTGTTCTTTCGAAATTGCTGATTGAGAGTCGACTATTGGTTTGTAGATTTTCGTTAATTCTCGTTGAAGTCCAAGATCATCTATTCTCTCTGAGAGAAAGTTTTGTTTAATATTTTTTTTCGTTTTTAAAAACTCTTCGATAATAAAATCTCTTTTTGCGGGATCACTAATTTTCAGTAGTGACATTTTCTTATTATAAGTATAATGTTTAAAACGTAACGTAAAACGTAAACGTAAAACGTAAACATAAAACGTAAACATAAAACGTACAATTTATGCATCGTAGTAATTAACATAACATATGGAGTCTTTTTCGTTTATAGTAACTGGTGAATCGGAGTTGTTTTGTATTGTAATTATTATATCCTCTGCGTCCTCTAGTACTGTACCATCTTGAAGGCTCAGTCTGAGTTGTTTCAACTTCTGTCTAAGAGAGACTAGACACATTCCACTGGTCATTCGGACTCCAAGGCCTACTTCTACTGTAATATTTGTCTTTGGTTCAATCGTTATCGCTTGCTGAGCAAAAATCTCATATCTGTCGCCTGCTCGTTGTCTTGCAGGAGCGTGAGTGACCACTTTAGGCATCCAAATTATCGGACTCACACGAGGCTTCCGTTTGGTGATAAATTTGTGTATTGGGTGACCGTATCCAGACATTTATATAAGTGGTTTTTTAAAGTAACATTCCAAGAATAGGAATATTTTTAAATGGTGAATTGGGACCAAGTATAAGACCTTCACCGCTGATATATCCTGCTCCTCTTTTCATAAACAGACCAGAACCCGATATCGAACTACCCTTTTTCCACGGAGATAGAAAAAGACCTTCGCCAGCAGGCCTTATCTTACAGCATATTCCTCCTTTCTTAACGTAGAGCACGCCAGATCCACTTACCGGGTGTGAGATCGAAGATCCACTAATTTTATCGACAATTTTGGAACCAGCTGCAGAACCCAATCCTGTTAAGGCTCCTGTGGCTAAACTCGGGAGAACACTAGACAGTAGAAACTTTCCGGCTGTTGCTAAGAACGGTAGAATAGCGCCAATAAATCCGCCTTCGACTCTCGCATTGTCTTCTAATTGCTTTTTACCCATTTTAATTGTCACACCAGTTCCATTCTGATACGCTTTAGTTAACTTGTTAATTTGCCTCTGGTTTAGGGCTAATACATGCTCACCAGTTATATCTTCATGAGAAAGTCTTATACTCACTCCAGTCCCTACTTGAGCAGCTCGCTTAATCTTCTCTTTTTGCCCTTCAGAAATATTAACTTTGACCTTAGCGTAAGCGCTCATCTTATATTAAATATAAACTTTAAATTAAACCTCTCTTATATGAAATCGTATCGATAATTCCTCACCTCTTAAATTAATTAGTTTTCCATTTTGGTCTATTAGTTTTGTTTCCATCGATGAAATAGAGTATAGCGTTATTGGAAGATAAACCAGATTATGAGGAGATTCGATTATCTTATAACCAGGCCCGACCGATGGAAAGAAAGAATAAATTATGTTCTCCGTAGTTCCGTTGGCATACGATGATCCTATTACATCACTCGTAACTCGTAAACTATTCACGCTGTTTATATCGACTATGTGCTCGGATTCGTTATATCCTTCGGAGTATACACGACTCTGAAATCCTAGAACGGTACTAATTGAATTTGGTACTGTAAAATCAACTTTATAGTTCTCATCAATTTCCAAAACAGCCTTCAAAGTATTGTTATTTGGTTGCAACTTTATACATTGTCCATGACCTTCTTCTTTTAGAATTCTCTGTATGTATTCGTTTAAGTCATCGATTTCATAGCAACCGGTTGGAATGTCTAAATCTTCCCACGTTACACCGTTATCTGACGAATATACGAATTTATTATTTGTTTCATCTATATTAGGAAAACTGTAGTAAGTTTCAAGATTGACAAGAGCCATTTCATACGTTTTACTTTTGTCCAGTTCGATTAGTGGATTAAATTTCGTTCGAATTCGTGTGCTCCTTTCGCTCAACAAAATGCAAAAGGATTCTTTAGCCTCTGTGTTGCGTGCAATCGTTTGAGTAGTAGATAAAATTTCGTCAAGAAGGGTTTCCATTTTAGATAGCTATTTTTAAACCTAGAATATAAAATCTTAAATTTTGTTATCATTTTATTATTGCTTTTATTTAATGTAAAATGTATCTAATCCAGATCTGTACCTGCCCTTATTTGTTTTGCTAGTCAAGTCAATAACCACAAAACCATGCGTTTCATCCCACGCAGTTTTGCATAATTTTCGAAATTCTTCTATAGTCATATCATCTACACCTATATGATCGCTGTATATATGATTAATATTTTTGAGGTCTTGAGGGAATAGACATATAAAATTGGCATTCTCCCTGATAGTTTGTCTGGGCAGCTTGAAATAATTTTGTGCTAGGTAAAAGCAGTCTACATTACTATGCCTACCTCTTATATAATACGATTCGCATTTATTTTGTCGCTCTAACTGTAAATCATCAAAAATCATGAGATTCTTCTTATCTCGACTTAAGTCTCGTGGATCTGGAACATCTTCAGAGGTTTCAAAGAACTTGCATTCTATATCCGATTTTTTGGCCATGTTTTTAGACATCTCCTCGACTACGGCGGTCGGTGATACATTTAATTTCATGATTTCATCGCGATTATCAAAAAGTCTTATAATTGCTTCCTTTGGTAATTTCTCTTCGAATGCTTTCTTAAGTATCTTATATTCTGATTGAAATAAACTTTTGCCAAAGATCTGCAAGTTATCATAGTCTAACCAACCAGGTCTCAGTAATAAATTAAGTAGTAAAATCGTTTTACCACATTGAGACTTACCGACGATCAAACCTCTGATGCTTCTTGGTAGGAGAGGACTGTTAAAGCGTTTACTTGATTCTTCATTCCACGATAGGTCTTGGACTTCCATTTTAATTATATTATATTAAAATGGAGCACAGCTCGTATTGCGTAAAATGTAAGCGACAAACTGAGTGTAGAGATATTCAACGAGTCGTCAGTAAGAATGGTAGACCTATGCTTAGATGTGTATGCGTTGAATGTGGCGCTAGAAAAACTCAGTTTACTAAAATGTCTACTACAGTACAAGGAGGTGATTTAGTCTCAGCTCTCAATTCTGCTACTTCCAACATTAAACTTCCATGGGCAAAATATCCGGGCGAAATGCATCTTCCGGGACATTCTTTCACAGGTCCAGGAACCCGATTGGACCTTAGATTAAACCAAGATGGAACGCCAAAAGATTGGAGTAAACCAGTAGACAGAGTTGATGCAGCAGCCTATCGTCACGACCTAGCTTACGCTAAACATACTGATACAGCAGGGAGAAACGTCGCTGACAGAGCTATGATAGATGAATTAAATAATATACCTAATCCTTCTTTCCGCGAACGAATTGAAAGATCTATAGTTAAACCAATTTTATCAACGAAAACCCATTTTGGAATGGGGTTGAAAAAAAAACTCTGAGATGGACAGACGAACTTGCTGACGAATTGCATAAACCTATAGTCAGGAAGTTCAGGAAGCGAGTTGTTTATGTTCAGGGAGTGGACAAAGTTTGGGCAGCAGACTTGATTGACATGCAGGCTTATGCTAAATTTAATTCTGGTGTGAAATATTTGTTAAGCGTCATTGATATATTCTCCAAGTATGCATTTATTCAGCCGTTAAAAGATAAGCGCGGAGAATCTGTGGCAGATGCTTTCGTTAAAATATTTAATACGAGCAAAAGAAGGGGGGAAAAACTTTGGGTCGATAAGGGAACAGAATTCTATAATAAACAGGTAAAATCATTAGGTATGCAGTTGTACTCAACTGAGAATGAAGAGAAATCTTGTATCGTAGAAAGATTTAATAGAACAGTAAAAGAAAAGATGTTTAAGTATTTTACAGCAAATTCAACTCAGAGATATATCGATGTTTTAGATAATATGCTTAGTTTATACAACAACACAAGACATTCTTCCATTAAAATGACTCCTGTTAAAGCGAGTATCAAAGCAAACGAATGGGTTGTGTGGATGAATCTATATGGGGACGCTGTACCTGAAACTGTTAAACCTAAATTTTCGGTAGGAGATAAAGTAAGAATTTCTAAGAAGAAAAAGACATTCGAGAAAGGCTACACAAATCGTTGGACACAAGAAATTTTTACTATAACACACATTCAGTACACAGACCCTATAACCTATAAAATCTCTGACTATCATGGAGAAGAAATAAAAGGGACATTTTATGAAGCTGAGTTACAATCGACAACGCAAGATACATTTAAAATAGAAAAGATTATTAGGAAACGTGGAAACCGTTCATTGGTGAAATGGTTAGGCTATGATGATTCATTCAATTCATGGGTTATTAATAAAGACTTGATATCATTGTGAATTTACTACTACTATTAGCAAACTGATTTACTACTACAGCCCTTGTGCAATCATTACTTCTCTATGAACACGCTTTATTAACAAGTTAAACTGTACATTCGCAGCCTGTTCTAAGAAGAAAAAGACATTCGAGAAAACAAAAATTCTTGACTTTTTGGAACGGATTACAAAAAAAAAAAAAAAAAAAAAAAAAAAAAAAAAAAAAAACCTAGAAAAAAAAAGTTAGAAAAAAAAACCTAGGAAAAAAAACTTAGAAAAAAAAAAAACCTAGAAAAAAAATCCTAGAAAAAAAGTTAGAAAAAAACCTAGGAAAAAAGTTAGAAAAAAAACCTAGAAAAAAAAAAGTTAGAAAAAAAAAACCTAGGAAAAAAACTTAGAAAAAAAAAAATCCTAGAAAAAAATTTAGAAAAAAAGTTAGAAAAAAAAAACCTAGGAAAAAAAATTAGAAAAAAAAAAAAAAACCTAGAAAAAAAGTTAGAAAATTTTTAGAAAAACCTGGGGTTTTTTTTTACCGACCAACTTGGGTTTTTTAATTTTTCAGAGTGGCAGCCCTGGTGCTTTTTGGGCGGTGAAAAATTTTCTTCCCTTCGACCACTCCTTCGTCCCCCGAACTTTTCAGTCAGGTTTCCGCCTATGCTGTAATAAGATTCGCAGATCAGTTAGCATGCTTTAAAAACAAGTTCTACTGTAAATTCACAGATCACGAATTAATAACAAGTTCTACTGTAGCCTACTGCAGCTTAGTATCACTGATGATGATACCGAAAGTAGCATGCTGTAATAACATTCGTTTGCAGTTCACAAGTTCTACTGTACATTCGCAGATCATGAAGCACGTTGTAATAACATTCGCAGATGACTAAGCACGGTGTAATAACAAGTTCTACTGTACTGCTGCTTGGTCTCACTGACGATACCAAAAGTCGGTCATGCAGCACGCAGTAATAATATTCGCTCGCAGATCACGAAGCACGCTTTAATAACATTCGCAGAGCATGAAGCACGCTGTAATAACAAGTTCCACTATACTGCTGCTTGGTCTCACTGACGATACCAAAAGTCGGTCATGCTGCACGCTGTAATAACATTCGTTCGCAGATCACGAAGCACGCTTTAATAATATTCGCTCGCAGATCATGAAGCCCGCTTTTTGGTCTCACTGACGAGACCAAAAGTCGGTCATGCAGCACGCTGTAATAACATTCGTTCGCAGATCACAAGTTCTACTGTACATTCGCAGATCACAAAGCACGCAGTAATAACAAGTTCTACTGACGTAGGCCTCCTTCGCGACAAAATAAATTATTATAATCACCTGCGTCACGCGCTACAAGTCCTACACAATCGCAAGTCTCATATTGGTACTAAAAGTAGGTCATATGAACACGCTGAAGTAAAAACTCCTACATAAGAACATTTTATGACTCTGTAAGGTTAAGAATCATCCTGCAGCAGCCTATCTTCGTCTTCGACTTCCATTGGAGAACTCGCAGTACTGTTTAAACGTTCTTTGTAACCAGGATCAACGTTCAGATTCAATTCGTTTTCGACTTGCGTTTCTACAGGATCGATGGTAGATGTACTGTTATGAGCACAGATTTCGACTTGAGATTTTAGTTTCATCCTAAGACCGTCGTCGATGTTGAGAAGGTTTTCGATTCTGCTGTGGTGTTTTGTGAGTTGTGAAAAGGATAGGCCACAATAGATCAACCCGGGATAGCTTTTGATAAGTGTTGAAAATTGGTAGTAGCGGTTAATTGTTATATAGGGCAAGCCAAATTCTTGAGGAAACCATTCTTTTATAGGGATGTCAGTTGGCAGGTACTTACGTGCAGAGAGGTAGCACATTCCTCTGTGGTAGGCAATGAGGAGACGCAGATTCAACGCTGTTTTTTCTGTGTCTACAAGTTGTTCATGAAGTTGTTTAATTGATGCTAGGTCAGTCGGTTTTAAATTAGAAGGGTTGTCCAGAAAATTCAGCTCCAAATTCCATTCCAAGTGTGGATGAAGGCTTCCGTATTCCGCGATCCGTTCCCGTATCTTGGGAACTATATTTTCTTCGAAATTTTTTAAGCTGTAGTTGTCTGACTTACGTCCGGGTGGAGTTGGAGACTCAACGGGCTGTATGTTAGATAGAGTCTTACTACAACACGGAATCGGTTCATTGACAGCAGATGGAGGTGGTGGATCGGTAGCAGCCGTAGGTGGTAGATTGTCAGCAGATGGTTGATTTTCAGCAGGCGGTTGATTGGTGTCACGAGGTCTTTTGATCTGACGTTTTCTTTTCTTTAGTTCATCGATACAGGTTGCTAGTTTCTTTAATTCTTCCATTAATTCCGTTCTTTTAGCGACTGTTAAAGATCTCTTAATAAGTCCTCTATCTATTACTTCTTTAGAGTTTGTCCCGATTTTTATAAACAGATCACTGAGATCGGCCATTCTACATGTATAATAAGCTTATAGCGCAAGTACTTGTAGCTAAAAGACAAACCAGAGATTACTATTGCGTTGTTAAAGTAGACTGAAGCGAACACGCCACGTAGAGTCTTCTCTGTCTCGACGTTAGATGGCTACTGCTGCTAAGACAGCTGCTGTATGACACGTCGATAGAACGAACAAAGGCTGCTTGCATGACGTGTAGGGCGAGCGAACAGAGACAGCTGCTGAAGAAAAATATTGATTTATAATTATTGATTTCCTTACGGTATACGTGGCGTTTGCTACAGGTGCTGGTGTTGTTGTGTAAAATCCATCCAATCATCTGTCTATCTGTCTATCTGTCTATCTGTCTATCCATCCAGAGTTGAAATGACGAGAGACGTGAGGAGGAATCAGTAAATAATAAAAGACCCCCAAAGGAGAAGAGGAGGAAATAACAAAAGACCTCTTGGTTGACAGTTCAGCGCGCTAACCACTGTACTACCGAGCACCCCCCTCAGGAAATAATAAAAGACATCCAGCTTGTTAACCCTATACTACTAGTTGAAGTTTTGAGAAATAAGTGCATGCGTGCAGGATTGGTGAAGATGTGGGAGGAAGGTAAGGAGTGCAAAACTGTATAATTCCAGGAATTGTGTAATAGAATGATGATTTGTGGAGTCGAAGAGTTGAAGTTTTGAGAAATAAGTGCATGAGTGCGGGATTGGTGAAGATGTGGGAGGAAGGTAAGGGGTGCAAACCTGTATAATTCCATGAATTGTGTAATAGAATGATGATTTGTGGAGTCGAAGAGTTGAAGTTTTGAGAAATAAGTGCATGAGTGCAGGATTGGTGAAGATGTGGGAGGAAGGTAAGGAGTGCAAACCTGTATAATTCCAGGAATTGTGTAATAGAATGATGATTTGTGGAGTCGAAGAGTTGAAGTTTTGAGAAATAAGTGCAGGAGTGCAGGATTGGTGAAGATGTGGGAGGAAGGTAAGGAGTGCAAACCTGAAGATTTGCAGGAATTGTGTAATAGAATGATGGCTTGTTTAGTCGAAGAGTTGAAGTTTTGAGAAATAAGTGTATGAGTGGAGGATTGGTGAAATTGTGTGAGGAAGTTAAGGAGCACACCTGAAGAATTGTAGGAATTGTGTAATAAAATGATGGCTTGTTTAGTCGAAGAGTTGAAGTTTTGAGAAATAAGTGCATGAGTGGAGGATTGCTGAAGTTGTGGGAGAAAGGTAAGGAGTGCACACCCGAAGAATTGTAGGAATTGTGTAATAGAATGATGACTTGTAGAGCCGAAGAGTTGAAGTTTTGGGAAATAAGTGCATGAGTGCAGGTTTAGTGAAGTGGGGATAAAGAGTACAAACCTGAAGAATTGTAGGATTTGTGTAATAAAATGATGGCTTGTTGTGTCGAAGAATTGAAGATTTGAGAAATAAGTACGTGAGTGTAGGACTGGTGAAGTTGTTGGATGCAGGTAAGGAGTGCAAAACCGAAGAATTGTAGTAGTTGTATAATAAATGACGATTTGTGGAATTGAAGATTTGAGAAATAGACCTAAGTGTATGAGTGCAGGAGTGGTGACCTGGAAATAATGGGGATGCCAAACCGAAGCATTGTAGGACTTGTGTAATAACTGGTGGCATGTGGGAGCAAAGACTTGAAGACTTGATAAATATGTACATATCTGGTGGAGTGAGGCGATAGAAATAAGATATTAAGAAGCTCTGTGGTGAGAAATTGGTGAATAAGAGGTTGAGCTGTGTTTATATGATAATATCGGATCGGTGGCGCCACCTGAAGAAGTCCGAAGTGGCAGTGTCATAGATGATGCTTTTGCGCCATCTGTTGAATGTGTAAGGATTTCGCTTCCAATGTAATTCCCATTTTACTCAATAAAATGTTCAAATATTGATAAATTGCTATTATTCACATCAAATAGAATGTGTTAAATTGATATCTTCCGTGTATTACAATTGTGGAATTTCAGTAATTGAAATAGAGCAAAGATTTCAATAAATGTAGTGCTCTTTTAAACCCCTTAATTTCATGTGTCACTAAAATTATAAGACTATCGTAGATTACTGGTAAAATTTTAGACGCTTAGTGCTGCTTCTTAGCGGGAGTGGCACAGAGCACTTTGAGGCCAATGTAGGCCCAATGTTACTTCCGGTACGCTGGGAAACCAGTGTAAGCACTTCCGGTTGTTCCTGGGACTTAGCTACATTTACGACTATGTCCAAAATTTCATGGTTTTGGTTAGGGCTACAGAGCACAGATGCTAAGCAGATTAGGGTTCCAGAGTGTCGATGTTACACAGATTAGGTTTGAGCTGCAATGTCACACTTCCTATCCACAATCTAGGGTTACAGAGCATGTCTGCTAAGCAAAGTATGATTCCAGATCGTGGTTGGGACACAGATTAGGGAAATGTCACACTTCCTATTCACAACCTAGGGCTACAGAACACAAATACTAAGCAAAGTAGGATTACAAAGCATAGATGCTAAGCACGTTGGAGTTGAGGTCCTTTCGCCGGCAGGGAGCCAGCGCATCAACCAATGAAGGTGTCCTCTGCTGAAGTAGGGAGTCAGTCTAGGGGTTATTGCGGAGTTCCGGCGGCCCTGGGTCACTTCCGGCGGCCAGAGGGACGTCCAGGGGCACCTACAGCGGCCCGGGAACCAGCGTAGAAGTTATGTAGAGCAGGGAACCAGCTTGCTGCACCAGAATCCGCACACCCATAACTACTACAGCCCAAAGACGCCTGATGAACAGCTGATATCTAGTTTGTTATTATAATAGCGAAAAGATCTCCTCGGGATCTTTTAACAGTATTTATTGTAACAAGAGAATGATCTCCTCGGGATCATTTTACAGTATTTATTGCCCTAATATTTGTACAGGCTACTTTGCGTTTAAAGTTCTGAGTAACAGTTTATTATTTATTAATTACCGAATGGGTTATTCGCACGAGGTGTAATTTTAGAGAGGCCTAGTATTTCTATTAAATCATCTCAACGATTTTTATGATAGCCAGATTAATATAATGTAGTTTCACTTCCCTGTCAATCCAGAAATATTTATGTATCGAAACGCCCAGCTTGCGGTAGACAGATATTTTGCGATGTTTCAATTCAACCCGCGACAGTTCAGAATATCGATCAATGTATATAAGAAACTCAGAAGGTAACACACAGCAAAACAAATGAAATCCGTTTCCAACTTAATCGCGGAAGAACAGATATAATAATTATTTGCACACAAAGTGCTAATCTTTCACTAAGAAAATTACACGTCCTTCACTCTCAACGATTTTCCTTCAACTGACTCATGCACCGACGCCACCCGGCCCACGTGACAAGCGGGAAGCCTCGTGATTGGCCAAGAGCACCACAGCTCACCTCACGCCACGTCCGCAGTGCAGTTTTTAATGCGCAATATCTATACATGGATATGACGTAACCGCTAATAGGCTAAATATAGAACTTCGAGTGCGAACCAAAATTAAGCAGGAATAAAATATATATTGCAACGATTTACGATCGTTACACTCTCCTCCCCTAAATCTAATTTTTCAGAACTGAAAAATTGCTGTAACACGGAAATTAATAAACATTGCAACATTAATTACAACTGAACTCTTAACTACCAAATAACGGAACATTTACAATTCGGATCTACTTTATAAAATCGTTAATTGGCGACCCAGGGCACAAACCAATTTTGGACAACCGTACCTCGGTTTGTTCACAACAAGGTTGGCCAGAACCAGGTAGCTTTCCTTATGGTAAACAGGGTGGCAACGATTATTTCTACTTGCCACCAATCTCTTCCCGTAGGGTCCAACAGGTCTGTTAGGGAAACCAAAAATACCTCCAAAGGAACTATCCCCTCAAGAGCTAAAAATCTGTGGGAGATTTCAACGGCCAAGGACCAACTCCGAAAGCTCCAGAGGTTATCCCCTTTCCAAGGCTGTAGACTGGTCCCCGCCCTCGCAGCATAAACCGAGTCAGGAGTGGTGTCCTTAACCTGCTCACGCCACTTAGCCACAATATCTGACAGCCGGGGAATACTGGCTAGGGTCTGTACAGTAGCCGCAATCACTGGGATCGCATCTATCTCCGGCAGAAGCAACGGAGTGGCCTCTAACATTTCTTCAAGCTGAGTACGGCCAAACTCTAACAGATCCATACGGTGGAAGTGTAATAACATCGCCCAAATACCCCCTTGCATCCCAATCTTACCCGAGAAGTGGCTTTCTTCGGGAAGGGAATCTATAGCCAACAACGAGGTGAGCTCACGCTGCAGCTGATCCACTAAGTCTCTGCTCCTCTGTTCTACTCCCAACGAAGAAGGACCCGCCTCTTCATCTCTCACCTCCAGGTCTCCCCTACCGTCTAGTTCTACCATGCTACAGATCGACGGGTTCGGGCTGGCGACCGCTGAGGGTTCTTCGGAGGAAACCTCTATAAGGAAGTCCATCTTTCCTTCCGGTTCTTCCCGTTCCTCCGGTGGGGCCCACGGATATAACAGTTCCAGGATATCAATCTTACAATCGTCCATTGTTCCTCCTAAAGTGGACACACAATAACGTTAAGAAAAACATACACTGTTATATCATCAATTGTGCGGAGCCACTTACACGAAAAAGCCTTCTAATCACTAAATCATGCTCTGGCACATATACCAACAAATCACTTAGAACAATGCAGTAAGGGCGCTACACAAAGTTTCAAACACACAAAGAAAAACACCAAAAAGGGGGTTTAACCTACGCGCACCACCTTACTCTACCTTACTCCCTACACCCTATCCCGAACACCTAGTGGGACCTCGGCGCTGTATAAATTCTCAAAGGGATCACAGAATTATGCATGGCTTTATTCATCACAAAGAAATCATCAACATATGACATAGCATGCACATCGCTTGAACTCAACACTTCAGAGGCACAAAGCACTCCCGACGAGAAGTGGCTGGCCGAAACCAAATTCTCCGGTTTCTCAACTTGGGCAGCGATGGAGGCACGAGGAGGCGCGAAAGCGAAAGGGGAAACCGCAGAGTCGGCCGATGAGTGCACATCTGGTTGGCGACGATCCTGGGCCACCACCGATGAAGCGAAGAATGTGGGTAGAGTCTCCAACGACCGAGCCATCACTAAGTTAGCCGATCTCGACCTTTCGTCAGTTTCATCCGGAAATTCCGAAACTCTGCTCTCCGTTTCACTGTTCCTGGCAATGGAAAAGGCTTTACTGCTCAGTGGAGCATTCCTAGTATTGTCGGACACAATGATGACCCGATTACACCTCTCCGGGCGAGACTTGCAGCGCACGGTAAACCGATGATTTCTGACGATTACCCAATTACGGCCAATGTGCCACAGAACATTCTCCTTCTTCATCCATGACAATCCCAAGATAATCTCCGAGACCTGTTTGGTCACCAGACATGGTATTTCAAACGCCCGTCCCTCAATCTTCAATTTCAGCATCGTTTCTCCCAGCACCTGAATAGCAGACCCATTTGCCGCTTTAATCAATTGAGTAGAACCACACAGTTCAGTCGGATCAATCAGAGAAGCAGGACACAAAGTCAGTTCACAGCCAGTGTCGAGTAATGCTGACAAATTCTGTCCCTTTACATTAACACTCAGATACGCATCGTTATTTCCTTTTATATGTCGTACATTGCTCACTCTTTCTGTTTCGTTTACTTCTCCGTCTTCGCCGGGGTCAGCAAACCGATCAGGGCAAGCTCGAGCGAAATGTCCTGAACGGCGACACACATAGCAGAGTTGATTGTTTCTGGCGAAATTTCCGAAGTTATTATTCGTTCGCTGACTAGACCATCGAGTGTCAAAATTGTCCCTCCATCTCGGTGGAAATGGTCGTTGTCGTTCGTTATTGGACCGGCGTCCTAAGGTATCAAGTTTCCGGTCTAACTGGTCCATGCGTTTGGTGATTTCCAATAATATGTCATCAGAAGATTCGTTCTCTTTGACTACCCTAACACGATTAGGTCGGCGGTCAGTGTTTCTAGCGCTGTCATCGTCAGCTCGGTGGTAACCTTCTAGTCTTATCGCCACTTTGTATGCTTGATCTAAAGTGTCAGGCTCTCGTTCACGAACTTTTAGGGCTAAGTCTCTATCGAGTAAAGCATCGAGAAAAGCGCGGATAGCTATCGTTTCACTGTGTTTAGATGTTGGACCCGGAAAGGCCAGAATCATGAGTTTACGTATGTCGTGTACTACCGAGCCTAATTCTTCCCCAACCTTTTGTCGTCGAGTGTTCAGCTGAGTTTGATATAATGCAGCTTGTTCGGTGCTTCCATACCTGCTTTTCAGACGAGCAACCAAATCAGAACATGTGACCACGGCTTCAGAATTGAATTCATGCAGCAACTGATCCACAGGTTCTACCAGAGCACAGGTTAATTGAGCAAACTTTTCTTCTTCCGACCACTCGTTACTCTTCGCACAAACGTCGAATTTTTTTAGGAAAACCTCAACGGAAGTCCTGCCATCATATGTGCCCAATTTAGTGAACTGTCTGGATTTCTGCGGTCTCGATGAAGCGACATCGATTTTCGTTTCATTCCCCGAAGTAACAGTTCTTTCAGACGTTCTTACCGGTAGAGCTCTTGAAGTCGGCCAGTTGATTACAGTTTCAGGCCCAGGGGCCATCGTAAATTCTGAACGATGATTCCATTGTTTTGTATCAATGCCAGGAATTCCCACAGCAGCGACAGAAATTGATGATGGTGACAATTTTTTTTAGCTTGCAAATTTTTCTCCAGTAGAAATTTTTGTTCAGCTTGTGTGTAGGGAACGGTGGCAGCCCAAGAATGTCCAGGTGGCAGACGACTGGGATGTGCACTCGCAGTCGGCAAAAGATAGCGACTGGATGCCAAGGAAACACAAGGTCGTTTATCTGAAACTAAACACTGAGTATTAGATTTCATTCCGTACCTATTTTCCTCTATCGCTAACGATGACAATTCTCGATTTAATTCATGCAATGGACGCATATCAGTCACCTCGGACTCTTCACTATCGAGTTCATGATTAGCTAAACGAGTTTGTAATCTAGACTGTTTTTGGCGCAGGTAAGTCTCAAAATCGCAGTCCCTCGAATTAGCAATTGTGTCACTAAGACAGACAGATTTTATCGGTTCTTGCATAATTCTCTTTTCACCTAATCTAGTTTGTACATTTAGCGTTTCAGACATTTTCGGTCTAGCACCATAGTACTCAACGGGAGTTTCGTATTCTGACATTTTATCCATAGAAAGTTTTATTTCCTCTCCCATCCTTTCTTCTATCCATCTTTCCGTTTCTTTCTCTGTCCTTGACCTTGGAAGTTCTCCAGTTTTCACCCCACTTCTGGTACCAATTGTAGCGACTGGTCTACTCGCCAGGTGGCCACCTATTCTTGATCCTAGTTCTTGCTTTTCAGGGATTTCGAACAAGGCCACCTGCGAGGGCGCTAACTGTTGGGCGGGAGTATACTTCTTCCAGTGGTCGGACGGGGCAAACCTTGCCTCAGGTTCCCGAGATGGATATGGATCCTCAGGGGCCCGGCCCATCGCCTTGGTTCCCTCTTCCGGGGAGAATTGGGCCCTTAGACCAAATACGGTACCAGGATCGGCAGGAGTGGCGGCTGGACATAGTCCCACGGTCGTTTGGTCGACGACGACAGCCCCTCGAAATGGCTCATCTGGGTTCAGTTCCCACCCAACAGGTTTTTGGGACCCAACTCCCCTCGAAAGGAATTCAGTTAGGCTACTTAACTCATTCTTCAATTCTCCTATTCCCTCCTGATTGTTCACTAAGGTAGAGACCAAACCCTCGAAGTGTTTCTGGCGCTCCATAATTTCTGTTAGGCAGCTAGACCATTTCTCTATCTTCTCCTCTTGCTCCTTAATTCTATCCGAAAGGTCCCCATTTATTTCTACTGACTGAGTTGAGTGGGAGTCCTCTTGTTCCCCTTCTCCTGTTTCCTTCTCTTCAACCTCCTCTGTCTCTGACAATCCACTTTCTGACATTGTATTTGGTGACTAGCAATACAATAACTTCTTCCAGTTATTTTCTTAATTTATTATTTATAATTAGCATTTAAAACAGAATGTTTTAAAGGTACATCAACAAATACAGCCCAAAGACGCCTGATGAACAGCTGATATCTAGTTTGTTATTATAATAGCGAAAAGATCTCCTCGGGATCTTTTAACAGTATTTATTGTAACAAGAGAATGATCTCCTCGGGATCATTTTACAGTATTTATTGCCCTAATATTTGTACAGGCTACTTTGCGTTTAAAGTTCTGAGTAACAGTTTATTATTTATTAATTACCGAATGGGTTATTCGCACGAGGTGTAATTTTAGAGAGGCCTAGTATTTCTATTAAATCATCTCAACGATTTTTATGATAGCCAGATTAATATAATGTAGTTTCACTTCCCTGTCAATCCAGAAATATTTATGTATCGAAACGCCCAGCTTGCGGTAGACAGATATTTTGCGATGTTTCAATTCAACCCGCGACAGTTCAGAATATCGATCAATGTATATAAGAAACTCAGAAGGTAACACACAGCAAAACAAATGAAATCCGTTTCCAACTTAATCGCGGAAGAACAGATATAATAATTATTTGCACACAAAGTGCTAATCTTTCACTAAGAAAATTACACGTCCTTCACTCTCAACGATTTTCCTTCAACTGACTCATGCACCGACGCCACCCGGCCCACTTGACAAGCGGGAAGCCTCGTGATTGGCCAAGAGCACCACAGCTCACCTCACGCCACGTCCGCAGTGCAGTTTTTAATGCGCAATATCTATACATGGATATGACGTAACCGCTAATAGGCTAAATATAGAACTTCGAGTGCGAACCAAAATTAAGCAGGAATAAAATATATATTGCAACGATCCACGATCGTTACACTACTACCACTACCACTACTACTACTACTACTACTACTACTACTACTACTACTACTCCCACTACCACTGATAATAATGATAATGATAATAATAATCGACGATTAGGGTAATTCTGGGCTGGTTTTTAAACAAGAAGTTAGTAATAAAGTTCCCGAGGGATCCTAAATAATAATAATAAAAATATTTAAAACATTTAATTATAATTTTTATTACATTAAAAATAATAATAGGCCTAATAGCACTAAGCCTGACACATAGTTTCTCCTATGCGGAATAACTGTTGATCATCTAATCAGAACAAAACATAGGGAGTGTGAAGGTTTTTAACTAAATCTAAATTAGATTAACATGGTCATTCTTTTTTCTATTCAATCTATTGTTTTTTGGGATTGTAATAATTCTGATAAACCAGATAAAATTGATCAGTTTTCCATACAGAAGGCGGACAGATTTGTCGTCTTGTGGTCTCAACTCATTTGACGACCTCCTCCACTAAATAAACACAGTTAATAAAACAATAATATTGATTTACAAGACTGATAATAATTATAATAGGCCTATGCCATGATTGTTGCTTATGATTGTCAGGCCTATTATACACGTCAAGCGATTGCTGCGTTGAAGTAAGCTTTTTCCTTGAGAGGAAATGAAGGAGCTTTCCTGTTGTCGACAGACAGAACAGTGAAATCGGTAGGCCTACGCCTATGCAGCCTGATATATATAGATAAATATATATATATATAATATATTATGTAGCGTACACTACAGTGAGATTAAGATAAATTAATAGTCCTACGGAGGATTGTCGACGGATAGAAAGAGAAAAAGTAGACAAACATAATAGAGATAGTCAAACAAACAGACAAACAAACTGATGGCAATGTTGAATCTGATTAGCTACATAAGCGAGTTTTTAGTCGTCCCTTACTATGTGTTTAAAAAAAATTGAGCCAGAACGTTTTCAATATTAACACCGTCCTGCACTTATTTAAAGGCGTAACCTCTCATAATTTATTTTCTAGACCTAGGCTATATCTTTTTTCTAGTTGATGGGCCAATGTTATTTTCGACTTTCCTGCTTTGAGTATGACCGGACAGCAATTAATACAACAAATTCATCAATGTACTCACTTGCATAGGCCTACATATTCTGTATGCCAAATTATTTGATTCGAAGAGGATAATGCCGTCGTAAGGATCTACAACAAAGAGAGTGTAGGACGTTTGACCCCCATTGCACGGATTCGGAGAGCAAGAGCCACCTGCAACAAAACCTAACTTCATTTAGAATACGACTTAGGCAGATGGAAAAAAACTGTGTTCACATTCGGCAGTGAAACGGATAAAGCCAGATTTAATTAGTAATATGTTACAGCGTCATATCTATTTAATTTGACCTCTGCACTATACATTGTGTCCTATAATGGCTCACTCTGGCTACAAATTTCTTCATCTTCTATTTCTTCTCGTTCTTCTCCTTCCTCTTCATCTCTCTTGTCTGAAATCTAAAAAGATCTAACTTCCGTCTGTTTGCTAATCAGGCACCTACAGAGTCTCACTGACTCATCGACACTCATACCTTTCGCTCATAAATCAAAATCTAAAATCATCAAAGTTGATCAAGCAATATCATAATTTAAATTACACCGCATATGCCTACAACAGAGCATAAATTCATCACGAAACTGCATTGAGAGAGCTTCAGAACGGCAGGCTCTACCTTATTTGATGCCCCTTGTAAGGCTTAAATACAATACAATGCAATACAGTGTGACACAATATTTTCTGGGGCGCAGTGGCGTAGAGGTGGGTTCGGTGTCTTGGAGCGGAGGGTTCCAGGTTCGAATCCACCTCAATACCGCCGCGAAGGGAACCTTGAGCAAGTCCTTCACTCGAAATTGCTCGGGCGCTTTGGCGAGAAACTTCGATGTTGTGTCCGCGCTGTAATCGAGAGCGCCTCTGAGTAGTGATCTTGAAGGGGCGCTATAGCAAAAGCGATAAACAAATTATAATTTCTGCCATTAAGCTACTTACTGATTAGTCTGATTTGTTTGCATGTGCACATGTTATAGCGTCCCTCCAAGCTCTCTCTACTCAGAGGCACCCCCGAATGCAGAGCGGCCACTGCATCGGAGTTTCACGCCGAAGCGCTGAGCAATTGTGAGTGAAGGACTTGCCCAAGGTCCTTACGCGGCGAGGTGGATTCGAACCTCGAACCTTCCGGCTCCAAGGCAACGGCGACACCACTACACCACCGCGCCACACTGATGATAGGCCTATGTACTATGGCGGTTGAAATATATCTAGGCAACCACAAACTCTTTTGTATGTGGCATATGCAATCATGTAGGCCTACAGTTGCAATGTGAAGTAGGCCTAATTATTGATTTATAATCAGTTGGGCTCCCTCAAAGTCCGACTCACACCTCGTCGCGGTGGGGGGGGGGGGGTAACAGCCGAGTAGGGGATTGCCTGCTGAGGCTATGCCATCAGTGGTGAAGGTCTCCGAAGTACCACCTTGGGCGCTACGCGAGGTGGAAAGGCTCAGCAGGAAACCTGAAACAGCTGGCTAACGAGAGCGGCGTAGGTCACTACTTAAACCGCAAGGACTCAAGGAAGGCAACGTGAAACCACCTCGGCTATTTCCCAAGACATGATTTGGATAAATCAAGCGCAACCCTAACTAACGTTCACTTAGAGGAAAGGGTATGTTGGTGACGTTGCTGGAGGGACGTATGAAGGGGAAGGCAACGAGAGGCAGAAGAAGATTAAATATGCTGAGTGATCTCGATAACGGAGTTGTATAATTATGGTAATGGTACCACCAAGAGGAAGGCGCAGGACAGAGCGGAGTGGCGGCCAGAGGTCGGAAGGGATCACGAGGTCGTCCATGTCACAAACCTGCTCAACAGCAGAAGACTGAAGAATCAGTTGGGAGATGGCATACCAGTAAAAGAAATCTGCAATCTTCACAAAGTACATTCGCTGACTGCTTTGATCTGTGTCTAACCAACGTCCACAGCTGCAACAGAGCTTTCATTTGTCCTGTTAGAACTGCAAATGCTCTGGGTGTTGTTCTTTTGTCCTTAGCCTTCTTCGAAGATACGATCACAAGCTGAGAGATAAGAAGAAGAACGCAGATATTCGCCACCAGCATCATCTTTCAACTGTCGTCAGAGAATATACGATAACATGCAATTTCAATCATCAACGAAAGAACGACTTCGACACACACACATGCCTTTATAATAGCCTATATCTCTGTTCGACTCTCCTCCACCACCTCCTCCTCCTCCTCCTCCTCATCTTCCTCTTCCTCCTCTTCATTAGCAGATGCAGCAACTGCCAGCAGTAGGTTCTCGGTGCATTTTGTTATATTCAAACTAATGCGAAATTGTTAAGTGTTTAGGCCAATCAATATAGGCGAATGATAAGCACCTTTGCACAGGGAGGTTCAGTAAAAACTGCCCCATTGGATAAAATGCAATATCCTACAACCGATTGACATTTGAAGCCTTCATCGGAAGAACCACTAGAGTCCATTTTTGACATTTTTTAGTTATCTGTGTCCTGCCATTCTTAATGCTATAGAGCATGTATTGACAAGTCCCTTTTTCAGAAAACTAACGTCAGTCCAAAGTTATAATGAAAAGAAAATATAGTGTTCATGCAATAACCACTGAAGTCCAGGACTCCAGTGTTTCTTCCATGAATTCACATGTAACTACTTTTGGCGGGCTATGCATGTTTCGCCTTAGCAACAGTTTGTTGCATCTTTAGTTGCACGCAACAGAGGTCAAATAAAAGTAAGTATGTCTGCCAGAAGAAATAAACATCAAATAAATGTTTGTTTACTATGTACAAAGAGAATTATCCATCCAGCAAAACATCATATGGGGCTTACAACAAGATGTTCAACACAGAATTCAATATTCTGTTTGGATACCACGTGGTGATACTTTATTCATGTGCTTGACAGAATAACAGTAATTATACAAAGACATTTACTATTTTCACTGCCTTGTTGTAACCTTGCAAGAAGAGATTTGACCATGTCACAAGACATTTCCTGTTCGAGGTCTTTCCTACTTTGAATGTGATCATAGCATGGGCCTGATTAACCAAAAACAGCTGTGGAATCACCCAATGGTTGGTGCACAGGAATTGCTAGTGCAAGACATAATCCTTCAGTTACAGTGTGGTTTATCTACATGAGAACTTCAATGGTGCTTGGAAGTTCTTGAGAAGACAATAAGAAGGAAGGAGGAAAGTTGCACAATCCACAATGCTCCTCCTACAGAGCAACATTCCCCATCCGTCTATAAAGCACTTATCCCTCCTGAAGAAGGCAAAGTATGACAGCATGTATGTATGTATGTATGTATGTATGTATGTATGTATGTATGTATGTATGTATGTATGTATGTATGTATGTATGTATGTATGTATGTGTGTATTTGTGTATGTATGTATGTATGTATGTATGTATGTATGTATGTATGTATGCATGCATGTATGTATGTATGTATGTATGTATGTATGTATGTATGTATGTATGTATGTGCATGCATGCATGCACGCATGCATGCATGTACTCTTGTACGCATGTACGCATGTCTGTGTGTATGTATGTGTGTATGTATATATGTATGTATGTATGTATGTATGTATGTATGTATGTATGTATGTATGCATATATGTATGTATGCATGCATGTATGGCGCTGAAGCAGCTGTCCTATACCATCATGAATCTGAATAATCCTGTTTTCAAACGGGAATCTGACAATGACAACGAAAATATCAACATATTAGCATTAAGCGACACACAACACAAGGGCACAATCTACTAACATAATGTTTCACTTTATGAAATTTAATTCATTTTTAATAGGTTATATTATTGTGCTACTGAAAAGTAGCAACTTCAAAGTTATCCTAGGACAATTCTTGAATGATCTGTATGCACACTGACAAATTTGAAAAAAAATGTTCTAAAAATGCCTTATGCTGCATGTTTACAAATTTTATTATGTGGCGCCACCTAGCAGATTAGCCACTATTATTTTGACATGTTACAGAGACAACACATATCAACACATGTGCCAAATATTGTTTCCATATTTTCATAAGTGAAGTACTTATAGACTTACAAAGTTTATTTTGTGAATATCTCAAAATCGAAAAAATGGACTCAAGTGGTTCTTCCGATCAAGGCTTCATTTTGTTCTGTCAAAATTTCCCAATTTGCAGGAGAATGAATTTCCAATAATCCCTGAAAGTTTCACCTAAAACTTTTCATGTTTGCAAAAGTTACGGTACAGCTGTTTAAACTTTTAATTCGTTTTTTTTCAAATTTCGTCGGAAAATTAACGTCACTTGTAGATTTCCATGCAAAATAATATCATTTTTGACTACTACCTCAGAATTCCGTGTAACAGTTTATCGTGTCCACTCCCTGCTTTAATACGAGCTTCAATTATTTTTGTCAAGTTTAGTAGGCCTATGGCCTTGTTGATCGAGTCCTGCGGCAACTGATCTCACATTAGCCGCAAGACTTCCGTCAGCTAGCCAATGTTCTCCAACTTGGGATGAAAATAATATCTTGCTGCGTTCCAGCATAGCTCACCAGAGTGATAATCAGGAGGGTTAAGGTCTGGCGATTTTGTTGGTCATTCGTCTTTGCCAATATAGGCTATGTACTACAGTTGATGGCAATAAAGTAGAGTCATCACAATCAACCTTGCAGTGCGAGCAAGCAGGCGCACCGTCCTGCTGGAAAATAAGACCAGCTGTTAGAATACAGGGTGCCTACCTGCAATCTTCAATGAGTCTGGATAAGAGAGTTCAACGATAAGTTTGACATTTAGCCTAAGGCCCTAATGAATAGAATGAAGTGCAGTCTTTCCTTGCAGCCGTAACACACGCCAGCAGATCTGATGCCGAAACACTGATGTACTTTGCAAACTTGACCCTTTCGATTACCAAGCGACTTTCGCGAACATCGCAATTTCTTCCGTCAGACCAAACGACCACTTCGTCCTTCCTCTATTCCGACGCCTGACCTCTGTTACATAAACACGTTTGCAGACAGCCTTCGTTGTTCTTACTGGGTATTTTGCTATGATCACGCAACGTCCGAGTTTTCTCGCATGTAGAAACTTTTCCCAGAACGCTATAGTAACGGATACACAAATTTAGACCTCAATATAGGCCTATAACATATCTCCATTAGCAGCTTCTTTACAGCTACTAGTGAGGCTGTATGACATCATCATCATTTTGTGTGTTGTAATTTGCAAAAATCGTAAGGAAATCACAGGTAGGCCTATTGGAACGTGATTCCGCGGAAATTTGAAAAATGGCAAAATGTTTTTACACGGTTAACTTCTGAAGTAATGCAAATTAATTATCGAGATTATTATCAGGGATTGTTGCAAAATCTCTCCTCCATAAATTCTGCGTTTTTCATAGAACAATCCCGAATGGTTCCGGAGAAATCGCATTTTGATGGTGAGACAATTTTTATTGAGCCACTCTGTAGTCATCAAGAAAAGAAACATATGAATAGGCCTAATGCATTGAACACCTGTCTACTATGTACGAAATCTGCAATCCTACTGCGTTTAGGCCTAAAACGGCTTTAATGGCCGTCTGTGAGCGCGCTTTATACATATAAGGCTAAGTAAGTCAATTTTCTTGCGAAAGTCACGTGACAAATCGAAATGCACCGAAACACAAAGCAAACAAATGCCTCCATTGAATATATAGGGTGTCTCGATAGGTCGTGAACGATTTTGAATGCAAACAAATATATGTTACACACATTATATTGTGGAAAGTTTTATACTGGCGGATAGGTTATTCAAATGAAAATGTTAAGATAAAAAAATTAGATCACTAGCTCGCTTAATAAAATTGTTGCGCCAATATCCGTGACGTCATCAAATTCGTGCCAAATAAACGTCAAGTTAAGCCACATACAATATTGTACGACCATCATTGTTAATCCACACATAATTAATTAATACAAATTAGCATTTAGTATTTAATAATGTTTCCTTTACTCTTTATTACATCCTCAAGTCGACTAGCCATCGAGCTAAAAAGGGATTTTTCAGAGTTGTCAGATGTAGGCTAGGCCTATCGATGTTCACGACTTACGAAGCCGACGTTTTAAGGTGTTCAGTGTATGGGGTTCGGGTTCGGCATATTAAAACAGTTGAATTAACAAAACTTCATATAATTCCAAATAGAACTTCGGTCACTTTGACTTATTGCATCAATAAGATAGCCTACAGGAGAAAGAGGTCAAACCCGCATTCCATCGAAGTGCAGTAGTCTATGCGCTCAATTCACAGCAACAAAAATGTTTCGTAATAACGGCGAAGGATTATTTCAACAAGACGGTGCACGTGCACACACATCAAAGGTCTCAGTCGAATGGTTGAACAAGAATATCAATGGATAGCCTACATCTCACCGAGGGACTGGCCGCCTAATTCGCCGGATTTGTCACCAATGGAAAATGTTTGGAGTATTATGGCGGCAACTGTTTATGCCGATACCGAACCCCAAACGACCTTAAGACGTCAGCTTTGTAAGGCATGGACATCAATAGGCCTACCTCTGACAACTCTTAAAAATCTATTTGCTCGATGAGTAATCGACTTGAGACTGTAATAAAGAGTTAAGGAAACATTATTAAATACTAAATGATAATTTGTATTAATTAATTATGTGTGGATTAACAATGATGGTCGTACAATATTGTATGTGGCTTAACTTGACGTTTATTTGGCACGAATTTGATGACGTCACGGATATTGGCGCTACAATTTTATTAAGTGAGCTAGTGATCTAATTTTTTTATCTTAACATTTTCATTTGAATAACCTATCCGCCAGTATAAAACTTTCCACATTATATTGTGTATAACATATATTTGTTTGCATTCAAAATCGTTCACGACCTATCGAGACACCCTATAATATATTTTTGCATGTATTTCTGTCTTTGTGTTTGCACACATGTAGGCTATGCATGCGTGAATCAATTCATTCATTCATTCATTCATTCATTCATTCATTCATTCATTCATTCATTCATTCATTCATTCATTGAAAATGTATGAACCGCCACATCAAGGTCAATCCATCGTGGCAAAGGAACAGTTTTAAAACTATTTTAAGCCACATTAATTTATAAGATTTAATTTGACACCTGAAAAATATCAAGTTAAATTCATATTACATAATTATAGGCTACAAACCAGTAACCGTACTGTAACAGTTACCAGGCATGATTTTGGTGCCCAAAAAAGTCGCCCCCCAAAAGTCGCCGTCGCGACCGCGAGACAATTCAAAAGTAGCCCAAAAAAGCGCGAGGTCGCGAGGACGAAATTTTCAGTCGCGAGCGCTTTCAAAAGTCGCCCAATTCGCGCTTTTCGCGACGACCTGGCAACCCTGATGTAAAGTTTTTCGACCATTCAGAGTCTTCCGGCCATAGAAAAATAATATTTGCATTCCTTTGTATCGAATATCGATGGCCCAATAGCCGATGAGAGCAGTCACGGTGTAACAACCATAATGAAAGTGGACGAAGTCCAGAGAGCCTCCGAGCAGGGGCGGATCCAGAAATTTTCCAAGGGGGAAAAAATCTGCGCCATTTTTGTTTAGTCATCGGATCGAAAAGTCAGAAAACATGCAAATTTCCCATCCGAAGAAATCTGACGACCTTTTTAGTTGTCCGATCGAAAAGTCTGGGGAAAAACATAGGGCCTACCCTAAAAATCAGATGTCCATTTTGGTTCAAACCGAATGGTGGCCCCGATACATGGACATTTCTAAATGGGGATGGGCAAGGCCGGATCGCCCCCGCCCCCGGATACGCCATTGCCTCCGAGACTTCGAGAACTTATTAAGGGCCCTAGCTCATTAACTAAAATAAGTTTCATGTAGCCTACTTTTCCGTTTTAGAGTTTCAGGCCTAACGAGATCGCACCGGCAGTCTAGACATAATTATAGACCTATAGCCTAGGCCCTACATATAGCCTATGGCGTATTGTATAGTTATAGGCCTAGGCCTAACTGGTAGCAAAGGTGGAAACTAAAAGATCATCTAAACCATTAATTAGCCTAGGCCTAATCCCCATTTTTTATTCAATAACAGACCTAATAATATATTTTCGTTATTGAAACAATCCGGTTGACAGACCGCAGCCGGTTACAGTGTAGCATAGGCCTAGGCCTATTTATGCAATCGAAACAATTCCCAAGAACGCAAATTGCAGGATTCATAATTCATAACTAGGCTACTAACAGCGCAGACAGCCTGCAATTGGGCACTAATAACCGTCTACAAAGCACGTCCGCACTATACGTACGGGGTGCGATCTCGTTAGACATAGGCCTACCTCTGGCTCTCCATGGCAGCAGGGCTTTTTTCAGCGTGCAGTTCTACACAAAATGTAGCCTACAGTTGAAAACGAATTTGTGCAGTTGTAGGCCTAAAAGGCTAAAAGCCTAAAAACCCATCTTGTGCCGCGATATTCATTACCAGGTAGCCTAGAAAAAGGTATAACTGCACTAATGCAGCCGATTCACCATGGAAGAAAATATGCAGCAGAAAGGACAAGTTCCGAAATTCGAAGCGGATGACTAAAAGAGTCATCAGATTTTATGCGCTGCGACTTAATTAGAGGGCATTTCAGCAGTGGCGCAACTAGGGGGGTTCTGGAGGGTGCTTGAGCACCCCCCAGGCTAAAAAGGTGACCCACGCAATTTTTCCAAATCCGATGAGTTTTTGGGGTGCGTGGGGTGGGGGTAGGGGTCGTTCGGTCTTTAAGATTACACAATCAAGCAAGTTCCTTTGGCACTCGAGTAGATGTAAAATTAATTCTTTGGGAATTTTTTCATTGAAGAAACAATTAGCTAATAAATGAGTTTAAATGGTGCTAAAGGATTTTCTGGGATTTTTTCATTGTAAAATTAATTCTTTGGGAATTTTTTCATTGAAGAAACAATTAGCTAATAAATGAGTTTAAATGGTGCTAAAGGATTTTCTGGGATTTTTTCATTGAAGAAAAAAAGCCAGTTAAAATAGGGTTTAAACCAGTTAAATTCTTAGTCTTTTTAATTTTCTGGATGTCTTTTATTATTTCCTGAGGGGGTGCTCGGTAGTACAGTGGTTAGCGCGCTGGACTGTCGACCAAGAGGTTGGGGGTTCAATTCCCCGCCGGGGCAGAAATTTGTAACGAGATTTCTGTTCCTCTAGCCGACTCAGCTATGATGAGTACACGGTCAGTGGATGATGAGACGGTGAGGGAGAGGATTGGCCACTGCCCTTTGGATGTCTTTTATTATTTCCTGAGGGGGGTGCTCGGTAGTGCAGTGGATAGCTCGGTAGTACCGTGGTTAGTAGTCTTTTATTATTTCCCCCTGATTCCTCCTCTTCTCCTTTGGGGTCTTTTATTATTTCCCCCTGATTCCTCCTCTTCTCCTTTGGGGTCGTTTATTATTTCCCCCTGATTCCTCCTCTTCTCCTTTGGGGTATTTTATTATTTTTCCTGATGCATAATTAATTACTTAGCTATTTTTTAAGAAGCCTGATATTGAAGATAAATTAAGTTTAATTAGTGTTAGAAACAGTAAATATCCTTAGTGTTTTTTAATAAGTTGGCGCAGGAGCTACGATAATGGTGATCAATACCTGGCCTACTACGGCAGCTTCATTCATCCACGAGTCTGACGTAGAAGTGTACATTCTGTAGGCTTACCTGTAATCATTATGCGGTGTTTCAGACTGAGAATAATTAAACGATGATTATTATTATTATTAAACTGACCTACATTTGTACTTTTCATTACGACTGACTTTCAATGTTCAATGAGCTATAATATTGTCAACAGCAGGTGTTGTCACGACACGGTTGGCCAGCTGTGCTTTCCCTAGGCAGCCGTGCGCTCATTCATGTCGTTCTAACTATTGTATAAGACCAGAAATCACGCACTGTAACGGGACGGACTACAATAATACAATAAGCTTACCTGAACAGCACAAGCGATGTAAAAAAAGCACATTCGAAGATTGGAAAACAGCACGGGTTGCATACATTTTGGTTGGACGAACACACATTAGGCCTAAATAATAAACTCGTGAATAATGCCATACCAGGCGAATGATCATAAAATAGAACCCCAACTTGACACACACACACACACACACACACACACACAAATGGTGGTCGGTGTTCAGGTATTTATAGCCAGTTGCTGAAGATTCTAGAATATTCCGCATTGCATCATCACAGATCATGTGATAAACGGACAGCAGGTGTGGGTAGATACAGCCGCAGCAGCCAGTAGCAGCAGCACACACACCCACACGCCCACTACCAAGAGCATTCGAGCCATAACATCGTTGACACTTCGCACGGGGCACAATACGATAAATCCTATTATACGTGACAGAATGCGACTAAATCTTATTATACCCAATGCAATTTGAACAAAATTCGTCCTTCACCCCTGAAGTCGTCCCCCCAACTTCCGTTTTCGTCTCCGCAAACAAATCTTGTCACCATTGTACGAGAGGTACAACTTCAGGGGTCAAGGTTGTTAAGACGCAAAAGAAAATCGCTGTTTGCCAGTAGTCATCAGCCACACACACACACACACACACACACACACACACACACACACACACACACACACACACACACACACACACACACACACACACACACACACACACACACACACACACACACACACACACACACACACACACACACACACACACACACATAGACACACACACATAGACAGATAGAGAGACACACAGACACACAGATAGAGAGACACACAGATAGAGACACAGACATATAGACAGACGCAGCACGAAACAGCAACAGTAACTAGACCTATAATAATCATAGTTATTAGTGTTCACTGTTCGTTAGCTTGCTGCTACCGTACGGTAGCGCCGCGTGGCGAATAGGTCTAAAGTTCTGTGCAGACGACATGCAAACACTTATGCAGGCTATTTAGGCTACAGTATGATAATTATTATATGCAATAGGTCTCAGTACACAGACACACATACACATAGACAGACACACACAGACACAAATACACGCACAGAATGGAAGATTTCTCTACGGTACATGTCAAGCAACGATTAGCATAATTAATTCCCGTGTAGGGGAGCTCATAATAAACCACAACGACCACGAGATCGGTTCAAAATCAATCAGTCGTCTGTTACAGTAGCTATACGTAGGCCTATATGCAAGAGCAATGTGTTTCATCTATATAAAATAATAGGCTATAGCTTCGAAAAACGATCGTAATCATGGAGACTTAATTCCGAAATATATAATTCTCGTTTAACATACAACCTGTAGGCCTATCCTACGATTTTTCATGCATAGTGCAGAGTCTTCGGAAATGACCACAACAGCAGCGAAACGAATAAGCTTACAAGAATACTTAACTAAACTTAAGTAAAACAACTGGAGTTTTAGCCGAGAAACAAAATCAACAAGCACACGACGTTTGCAAAAACTTGGCAACGCCCCTAGGCTTAGGCCTATATAGATAGGCTACAACACAAACCAGTTCTATACCTTCGCACTTAGTCAAGCATATCGCTGGCGATCAATAGACATTTCTCCGTTAAAAACTATCCCCCGTCATGTAAGCAAGCAGACTTATAATTTTTGTCTAATAGGCTAATATTTTGTCTAATTATTGGAGGGAAACGGGTTCCTACCTACAGACTCAAATAGACTATCGTCGAATTCTTTAGCCAAATCTGATAGGCAGGTAGCCCATCGCTGCGTTCTGAAGAGAAAATCGTTGAGTAGTAGTATAATTAATAAGTTGGGACATGACGCTGTAGAAGCTATAAATCAGTTAAATTCACAATGATATCAAGTCTTCATTGTTAACCCATGAATTGAATGAATTATCATAGCCTAACCATTTAACCAAAGACCGATTACCACTTTTCCTAATAATCTTCTCTATTTTAAATGTATCTTGCGTTGTCAGTTGTAACTCAGCTTCATAAAATGTCCCTTGTATTTGTTCTCCATGATAGTCAGATATTTTATAGGTTATAGGATCCGTGTATTGTATTTGTGTAATAGTAAAAACCTCTTGAGTCCAATTCTGCATGTAGCCTTTCTCGAATGTCTTCTTCTTCTTGGAAATTCTTACTTTATCTCCGACTGAAAATTTAGGTTTAACAGTTTCAGGTACAGCGTCACCATACAGATTTAACCAAACAGCTTTTTCGTTTGCTTTGATACTCGCTTTAACAGGAGTCATTTTAATGGAAGAATGTCTTGTGTTGTTGTATAAACTAAGCATATTATCTAAAACATCGATATATCTCTGAGTTGAATTTGCTGTAAAATACTTAAACATCTTTTCTTTCACTGTTCTATTAAATCTTTCTACGATACAAGATTTCTCTTCATTCTCAGTTGAGTACAACTGCATACCTAATGATTTTACCTGTTTATTATAGAATTCTGTTCCCTTATCGACCCAAAGTTTTTCCCCCCTTCTTTTGCTCGTATTAAATATTTTAACGAAAGCATCTGCCACAGATTCTCCGCGCTTATCTTTTAACGGCTGAATAAATGCATACTTGGAGAATATATCAATGACGCTTAACAAATATTTCACACCAGAATTAAATTTAGCATAAGCCTGCATGTCAATCAAGTCTGCTGCCCAAACTTTGTCCACTCCCTGAACATAAACAACTCGCTTCCTAAACTTCCTGACTATAGGTTTATGTAATTCGTCAGCAAGTTGGTCTGTCCATCTCAGAGTTTTTTTTTCAACCCCATTCCAAAATGGGTTTTCGTTGATAAAATTGGTTTAACTATAGATCTTTCAATTCGTTCGCGGAAAGTAGGATTAGATATATTATTTAATTCATCTATCATAGCTCTGTCAGCGACGTTTCTCCCTGCTGTATCAGTATGTTTAGCATAAGCCAGGTCATGGCGATAAGCTGCTGCATCAACCCTATCTACTGGTTTGCTCCAGTCTTTTGGCGTTCCGTCAGGGTTTAAACGCAAATCCAGTCGAGTTCCTGGACCCGTGAAAGAATGTCCTGGAAGATGCATTTCACCCGGGTACTTTGCCCATGGAAGTTTAATATTAGAAGTAGCAGAATTGAGAGCTGATACCAAATCACCTCCTTGTACAGTAGTAGACATTTTAGTAAACTGAGTTTTTCTAGCGCCACATTCAACGCACACACCCCTAAGCATAGGTCTACCATTCTTACTGACGACTCGTTGAACATCTTTAGATTCAGTTTGTCGCTTACATTTTACACAATACGAGTTGTGCTCCATTTTAATATAATATAATTAAAATGGAAGTCCATGACCTGTCATGGAATGAAGATACATCTAAACGCTTTAACAGTCCTCTCCTACCAAGAAGCATCAGAGGTTTGATCGTCGGTAAGTCTCAATGCGGCAAAACAATATTACTACTTAATTTATTACTGAGACCTGGTTGGTTAGACTACGATAACCTGCAGATCTTTGGCAAAAGTTTATTTCAATCAGAATATAAGATACTTAAGAAAGCATTCGAAGAGAAATTACCAAAGGAAGCAATTATAAGACTTTTTGATAATCGCGATGAGATAATGAAATTAAATGTATCACCGACCGCCGTAGTCGAAGAGATGTCTAAAAACATGGAAAAGAAATCCGATATTGACTGCAAGTTCTTTGAAACCTCTGAAGATGTTCCAGATCCACGAGACTTAAGTCGAGATAAAAAGAATCTCATGATTTTTGATGATTTACAATTAGAGAGGCAAAATAAATGCGAATCGTATTATATAAGAGGTAGGCATAGTAATGTAGACTGCTTTTACCTAGCACAAAATTATTTCAAGCTACCTAGACAAACTATAAGAGAGAATGCTAACTTTATATGTCTATTCCCTCAAGACCTTAAAAATATTAACCACATATACAGCGATCATATAGGCGTAGATGATATGACTATTGAAGAATTTCGAAAACTATGCAAAACTGCGTGGGATGAAACGCATGGTTTTGTGGTTATTGACTTGACTAGCAAAACAAATAAGGGCAGGTACAGATCTGGATTAGATACATTTTACATTAAATAAAAGCAATAATAAAATGATAACAAAATTTAAGATTTTATATTCTAGGTTTAAAAATAGCTATCTAAAATGGAAACCCTTCTTGACGAAATTTTATCTAATACTCAAACGATTGCACGCAACACAGAGGCTAAAGAATCCTTTTGCATTTTGTTGAGCGAAAGGAGCACACGAATTCGAACGAAATTTAATCCACTAATCGAACTGGACAAAAGTAAGAAGTATGAAATGGCCCTTGTTAATCTTGAAACTTACTACAGTTTTCCCAATATAGACGAAACAAATAATAAATTCGTATATTCGTCAGATAACGGTGTAACGTGGGAAGATTTAGACATTCCAACCGGTTGCTATGAAATCGATGACTTAAACGAATACATACAGAGAATTCTAAAAGAAGAAGGTCATGGACAATGTATAAAGTTGCAACCAAATAACAATACTTTGAAGGCTGTTTTGGAAATTGATGAGAACTATAAAGTTGATTTTACAGTACCAAATTCAATTAGTACGGTTCTAGGATTTCAGAGTCGTGTATACTCCGAAGGATATAACGAATCCGAGCACATAGTCGATATAAACAGCGTGAATAGTTTACGAATTACCAGTGATATAATAGGATCATCGTATGCCAACGGAACTACGGAGAACATAATTTATTCTTTCTTTCCATCGGTCGGGCCTGGTTATAAGATAATCGAATCTCCTCACAATCTCGTATATCTTCCAATAACGCTATACTCTATTTCATCGATGGAAACAAAACTAATAGACCAAAATGGAAAACTAATTAATTTAAGAGGTGAGGAATTGTCGATACGATTTCACATAAGAGAGGTTTAATTTAAAGTTTATATTTAATATAAGATGAGCGCTTACGCTAAGGTCAAAGTTAATATTTCTGAAGGGCAAAAAGAGAAGATTAAGCGAGCTGTTCAAGTCGGAACTGGGGTGAGTATAAGACTTTCTCATGAAGATATAACTGGTGAGCATGTATTAGCTCTAAACCAGAGGCAAATTAACAAGTTAACTAAAGCGTATCAAAATGGAACTGGAGTGACAATTAAAATGGGTAAAAAGCAATTAGAAGACAATGCGAGAGTCGAAGGCGGATTTATTGGCGCTATTCTACCGTTCTTAGCAACAGCTGGAAAGTTTCTACTGTCTAGTGTTCTCCCGAGTTTAGCCACAGGAGCCTTAACAGGATTGGGTTCTGCAGCTGGTTCCAAAATTGTCGATAAAATTAGTGGATCTTCGATCTCACATCAGATAAGTGGATCTGGGGTGCTCTACGTTAAGAAAGGAGGAATATGCTGTAAGATAGTGCCTGCTGGGGAAGGTCTTTTTCTATCTCCGTGGAAAAAGGGTACTTCAATAACGGGTTCTGGTCTGTTTATGAAAAGAGGAGCAGGATATATCAGCGGTGAAGGTCTTATACTTGGTCCCAATTCACCATTTAAAAATATTCCTATTCTTGGAATGTTACTTTAAAAAACCACTTATATAAATGTCTGGATACGGTCACCCAATACACAAATTTATCACCAAACGGAAGCCTCGTGTGAGTCCGATAATTTGGTTGCCTAAAGTGGTCACTCACGCTCCTGCAAGACAACGAGCAGGCGATAGATATGAGATTTTTGCTCAGCAAGCGATAACGATTGAACCAAAGACAAATATTACAGTAGAAGTAGGCCTTGGAGTCCGAATGACCAGTGGAATGTGTCTAGTCTCTCTTAGACAGAAGTTGAAACAACTCAGACTGAGCCTTCAAGATGGTACAGTACTAGAGGACGCAGAGGATATAATAATTACAATACAAAACAACTCCGATTCACCAGTTACTATAAACGAAAAAGACTCCATATGTTATGTTAATTACTACGATGCATAAATTGTACGTTTTATGTTTACGTTTTATGTTTACGTTTTACGTTTACGTTTTACGTTACGTTTTAAACATTATAATAAAAAATGTCGCTACTGAAAATTAGCGATCCTGCAAAAAGAGATTTTATTATCGAAGAGTTTTTAAAAACGAAAAAAAATATTAAACAAAACTTTCTCTCAGAGAGAATAGACGATCTTGGACTTCAACGAGAATTAACGAAAATCTACAAACCAATAGTCGACTCTCAATCAGCAATTTCGAAAGAACAAAACGCTTTGCTGTCGACAATAAAGGATAATTCTGCAGCAACATCACTAGCTCTAAAAGCACTTCCAGATTCGTTGAAAACCATTCAATTTCCTCAGTATCCGTCTATAGAGGCATACGACGACGATGACCCAGTAGAAGACATTAGAAGGTTAGAATTAGGAAATATTGCAGTTGAATACCTTAAAAAATATGCTTCTGATAGAAGACTTGTGGACACAACATTCGGATTAAGATCAAGAGATGGAAAATTCTACATCGGTGACAGCGAAGCCTCAATCCAAGAAAATGATATTACAGTTGGAACCACAACTTATCAAGGAACTCCAGGATTATGGGAATTGTTAACGTTAGCTAGTCCAAACAGTTCAATTTATGATAATCATGATCTCGAAGAATACGCCGAGATTCTAACTAAAACGAATGCCATGAGTCAGCCAAATAAACCAAACAAACCTAAATCGTCTAGAAGTGTAAAATATAAACAGATAATAAAACCCATATGGGACGATTACATAAAGTTAAGAGGTAAAACAGGAAGCGGAATAATTACCATTCCTTCAGATCCTAACGAATTAGTAAAACAATTAGAGTTGCGAATATATAGCTACAAAGCGGGAAATACGGGTGTAAGAAATGAAATTGTAGGTATGACGGATGAGTTACTAAGACAAAGAGTGATAACCAAAGATGAATATAAAAAATTGACGATCTAATTTAAAAATTGATGATCTAATTAAAAATTGATGATATAGAAATGCTGGTCGTTGCGAGAAGAAGTTATAAAAAAGTACACGTTGTCGGTGGAGCAGGAATATTCGATTCCATTGCAGGATTTCTCAAGAGACTACTAACTTCGAATGCAGCCAAACAAATTGCGAGCACAGCTGTCAAAGAGATTGGGAGTGTTGCTAAGGATAAGGCGATCGACGTTGGAAAACGATTACTCAATAAGATACTCCCTAAAGCTCCCGTTCAGCAGCCGATAACTCAGGAAACTAAAGTCATTCTAGCTAGATTACTAGGATCGAATCCAGAAATGACGGGTGGAGCTATTAGAATTCAGGATCTCGTAAAACGCTTAAACGGAGGTGGTTTGAAAATGGCTTAAACATATTTTCTTATTTAAAAATATATGTATAATAAAATGCAATCCGATATTCTAAGATTCACAGAGCAACCACTGATCGATGAAGGTATCGAACGATACGAATGGCACGAGTACGAACCTGTAGCGAGAACTAACCTTAACAGTTCTGGTGAAATAAGAATAAATATTGAATTACAAGACTTATACAGTCACCCAGCAGAATCGTATCTGCAATTCGACGGAAGACTAATTAAAGCCGATGACACCGCATACGTTAATGCCGATTTAGTCGCTCTTACGAATAATGGGCTTATGTATCTATTCAGTCAAATATCCTATCAGTTATCTAATCAAGAAATCGAAACGCTATTTCATCCGGGTCAAGCTACAACGATGCTCGGTTTACTTACGTATCCAAACGATTTTCAGCTGACTCAAGGCTTAAATCAGCTGTGGTATAAAGACACTGGAGCGACTGCTGTTATTGCGGACAACCCCGGATTTGCCATGAGACAAGACTTTCTCATTCGCAAACCAAACACTAAAGGAATGTTCAGCTTTATTGTTCCGTTGAAGCATATTTTCGGGTTTTGCGATGATTACGACAAGATTATTTACGGCTTTAAACAGACGCTGACTTTAGTTCGTAAAGCGGACGATGATGCAATATTCCGAGATAACGCTGCAGCTGCTGGAAAAGTTGCGATAAACAAAATTTCATGGTTCATTCCACACGTTATTCCTTCCGATATGGAACGAATGCAGTTGTATAAGACGATTGAATCGAAATTAACGTTGCCAGTTGCGTATAGAGCTCGTCAATGCGACACAATAACAGTTCCTCAGTCGACAAGTTTCAGTTGGAGATTAAGCGTTAAAACATCACCGGAGAAACCTAGATATATCATCGTAGGATTTCAGACGGACCGTAGCGGTAATCAGGAAAGTAATCCGTCGCTATTTAATCACTGCGATCTCAAGAACATATATGTGATGATGAATCAAGAAAGATATCCAGCTGTCGATCATAACCTGTCGTTTCCTAATCAACAATTCTCCAGAGCGTACAGAGACGCGTCCTCCTTTAGTCAAAAATTCTATGGTATGGATAAGTTGATTACCCAAAGCAATATAACACCTGTAGATTATAAAGAATTATACCCGTTGTTCGTGTTCGATGTAAGCAAACAATCCGAGCGTTTGAAATCGTCAGTCGTTGATATTCAGATTAAGGCTCTTTTCAATGCAGCAGTGCCAGCCGACACAGAAGCGTATGCTGTCGTAATTTCAGATAGGTTGCTGCAGTTCCAATCGGATGGGCAGAAAATGAGTGTTGTGTATGGAAAATTGATTTAAAGAATACTTATATATTATGAAGCTACCAGAGCTTAGAATGTTAGCCAAGCATCACGATGTTACAGGCACTTCGCATCTCAACAAACCTCAAATGATAGCTGTACTGATTGAAAAGAATATTCTTCCGACGGACTACAAGTCTGTGTCATATCGACATGACACGTTGGGTAGTATCAGGAAACAACCGAGAAGAGTAGATATTATAGATCGAGAAACTGGCGTTGTTTCCTCGTATCCATCGATGTATAAAGCTGCTAAGGCGTATGGTCAGAGTGCTGGTATAATAGCTTATCATAACGGAAATGTCTGGAGAGATAGATACGAAATTAAAGTGTATGAGAGATAGATACATGTATGAAATTGAAGTGGATCTTCGATCTCACAGATAAGTGTTCGAATATGGATATTAATATTTTTGCGTGGTAAGATAAAATGGATTTAAAGAAAAGTAGTTTAAGAAACATGAACCATGTTGAACACTTGCTCGACTCATCGGTTCCTGACATTAAGGTTCCTACGCTTACTCCCACACCTGGTAAGTACAAACCAGTAGCGCCTAAGAGAAAATACAAAAATAGGGTTAGGACAAAAATAAATGAATTTGCGGATTGGCTACTTAGTTATGTGCCTGAACGAGACAATAAAGTCGTAAATGAAAAACTAGAATCGTTGAAGTCAACTGTTTCCAGGATATTCGATAAAACTAAAATTCGGGAAACAGCGTCGGCTATTAAAGGATTCACCAAGCAGTATAGAATAGATGGAATTAATGGAATGGATGCCTCGTCGTTTCTTGATTTCGTCAGACCGCAGGTAGTTAATCTGTTGTCGAGTAATCGCCAGACAAAGACTAATTTAGTTCTTACTTGTACTATGGAACGAGTAGATATGAAATCTGGAATAGTGACTTCTGAGGATATACCATTCGTTTCCAGGGCAGAAGTTATTTTAGAAGCAACCGACTTGAATGAAATATACAGCAGAAAAAAAGATAAAATCATGGAGTCTATTGCTAGTTTTCAGATGCAAGGAAGTAATTGGAGATTTAAAGCCGTTGTAAAATTAGATATAAATACGGTAAAATATACACCCTTAAGAGGTAGTTCTTACATTCCGCTTCCCGACTTTTTAGCTAATAAAAAGGCTATTATAAATATGAAAAACGACGATGAAGAATGCTTCAAATGGTGTATCACTAGAGCTTTGAATCCGGTGGATGTCCATCCGGAAAAAATAACGAAAGCTTTGACAGAACAATCGAAAAAACTTAATTGGAGTGGCATTGAGTTTCCAGTTGCTGCTGATGCTAATGTGATAGGTAAATTCGAGAGAAATAATAATATTAGTGTTAATATATTTGGTTACGAAAAACATGTCTATCCGCTTTATCTGTCTAAGTGTGAAAGTAGTATTGATCTTTTGCTTATATCTGATGGAGAAAAAAAACATTATTGCTGGATCAAGAATTTTAACAGATTGATGAGATTTCGGACTAATTCGATGTATTATTGTAAAAGGTGTATGAATGGTTTCACAACGCCAGGAGCGCTTAACAACCATAATGAGTACTGCTCTCAACATAACGCACAAAAAATAGAAATGCCAGAACCAGGAACTATGTTAAGTTTTAAAAATTATAACAATTCTATGAGGGTTCCGTTTATAGTCTACGCAGATTTTGAGTCTTTTGTAAAACCGATCGATACATGCCAACCAAATCCAGAGTTGTCGTACACTAATAAATATCAAAAGCATATTCCTAGCTCCTTTTGTTACCACATAAAATGTTTCGACGATAGTGTATATTCTCAAGATCCTGTGACGTTTACGGCTGAAAGCGAAGATGATGATGTTGGTCAAATATTTGTAGATAAACTAGAAGAGAATATAAAACAAATATATAATCAATTTAAATTCCCTAAGAAGATGATATTTACAGAAGAGGACAAGAAGTGTTTTGATGGAGCTACTATATGCCATATCTGTGAAAAACCGTTGGGCGAAGACCGAGTGAGAGATCACTGTCATCTTAGCGGTAAATTTAGAGGGGCTGCTCATAACATTTGTAATGTAAACTATAAAGTCCCCAAGTTTTTCCCTGTAGTGTTTCATAATCTTTCCGGGTACGATTGTCATCTGTTCATTAAGAAACTGAGAGGTAATAATGGAGAGAAAATTAATTGCATACCTAATAACGAGGAAAAGTATATATCTTTTAGCAGAGAGGTCGTTGTTGATAAGTTTGTAAATAAAGAGGGAAAAGAGATTACCGTCAAGCGACAACTGCGTTTTATCGACAGTTTTAAATTTATGGCTTCGAGTCTTGATGCTTTATCGAGGAACCTTCGCAAAGACCAATGCAGAAATATTGGGAAACGATATTCAGGAAAGAAGCTCGATCTTTTGCTGAGAAAAGGCATATATCCTTATGACTACGTCGATTCATTTACTACCTTTAATGAAACCGAACTACCACCAAAATCCGCATTCTATTCTAAGCTAAATGATTCGAATATTAGCGATGAAGACTACGAGCATGCAAAAACGGTATGGAAGGAATTTGGATGCAAAACATTCAGAGAATATCACGATTTATACAACGTTTCGGATGTTCTGTTACTTGCCGATGTTTTCGAAAACTTTAGAGATGTGTGTATGAAGAACTATACGCTTGACCCTGCATGGTATTTTACATCTCCTGGTTTAGCCTGGGATGCCGCTTTAAAATTGACAGGCGTGAAATTGGAGTTATTGAGTGATTATGATATGATTCTGATGCTTAGGCAAGGGATGAGAGGAGGAGTGAGCACAATATCAAATCGTTACGGGAAAGCGAATAATAAATATATGAGCGATTTCAATAGTAACGAAAATTCTACATTTATTACTTACCTGGATGCGAATAATCTATATGGATGGGCTATGATCAAAAATTTACCTACTCACGGGTTCAAATGGATGAACGAAGATGAATTAAAAAATTGGAGAAGTATTCCATGCATATTGGAAGTTGATTTGGAATACCCTAAAGAGTTACACGACCTGCATAACGATTTTCCGTTAGCTCCTGAAAGCATTGAGATTGACAAAGTCAAAAAGTTAATTCCAAACTTAAACGATAAAAAGAAGTATGTGCTGCATTACGATAATCTGAAGCTGTATGAGAGCTTGGGTTTGAAAATAACAAAAGTGCATAGAGGTGTACTATTCGAAGAAAGTGATTGGTTGAAAAAGTATATCGATTTAAATACAGCTCTTAGAACGAAAGCTACTAATGACTTTGAGAAAGACTTTTTCAAGTTAATGAATAACAGTGTCTTTGGAAAAACTTGTGAGAACATTGAAAATCGTGTTGATGTAGAGTTAATGTGTCAAGAGGAGAGGGCTATTGAACTAGCCGCTAAACCTAATTACGAGAGATGTACTATTTTCGATGAAAATCTAATAGCCGTTCACATGAAAAAAACTAAATTGTACTATAATAAACCTATATATCTTGGCATGTGTATATTAGACTTGAGCAAAACGTTGATGTATGAATTTCATTACAATTACATCAAGGATAAATACGGAAATAGAGCTAAATTATTATTTACCGATACAGATTCTTTGACATACGAAATTAAAACTGAAGACTTTTACTCAGATATCGCAGGCGATATTAAGACTCGATTCGACACGAGTGAATACCCGAGAGATCATCCATCTGGTATTGAGGTTGGAGTAAATAAAAAAGTTATTGGAATGTTCAAGGATGAAGCTAGTGGGAAACAGATAAAAGAATTTATTGGACTCAGAGCAAAGTTGTATTCTTATAAGATGGCTGCTGGAGATGAGCACAAGAAATGTAAAGGTATTAAGAAGAATGTTGTCCAGAAAACTATTACTCACGAAGATTATAAAGACTGTTTATTTACTAAAAAAGAACAACAACGAACGATGAATGTTATTAGATCTTATCATCACGATATTTATACAGAAGAAATTAATAAAGTTGCATTATCTGCAGATGACGATAAACGGGTAATAATGGAGGATGGAATTCATACTTTGGCATATGGTCACTACTCGTTGAAAATTTTTAATTAATGTTTATATTAAATAAATGAGCGTCAAACAAATCGATGTTTGTGGAGTAGTGCTACCGAATATTGCTTTGTCGAATGTGGATCTAATCGAAGCGGTTGGGAAACTAAACATCATTAATTTCAAAGGAGTATTTCTCAGAGACGAGTTGCCGAAGAAACCTAGACGGAATGAATGTGGGATATTGAATCTAGATGATTCTAATGGTACTGGCTCGCACTGGTGCTCTTTCTTAAAGAGCGGTAATGAGAAAATATATTTCGATAGTTACGGCCTTCCTCCCCCTCTGGAACTGATAAAGTATTTACGCCGTCCAGTGTTATATAACAGCGAGCGAATACAGCCGGATAACGAAGTGTTTTGCGGCCATTTGTGTCTGTATGTCTTAAAGAAGACGATGAACGATGGAATGAATTTCCAAGAAGTTATAAACGGCTTGCATTAAAAATTATTATATATAAATATATATATAAAATGCCTATCGATAAATTTGGTCACACCGCTGCTGGAGGAACATCACGAAGAGTAATCGCTGGAGGTGTTACTCTTAGCCAAGTAAATGCTAATTTTCTTCGATTGGATGGGACAAATCTGCCGACTGGAAATTTAAAAATGAATGGACATGTGATAAAAGGTCTCCCAGTAACGAATACTTCGACAGCCGGAATGGATGAAGCTTTAAGTAGGGGACAAGCCATTGATTTGATAACGAATCACAACGATTCTCCGTCCAACGATAATCATTTGACGAATAAGAAATACGTTGATGAACAAGATGCTGCTACAAAGAATTACGTCGATAAATCTCTGAAAAAGTGTCGTGTTGGGTATATTCCTCCCTTGGAAGCTGATGAAAGTGTGACAGGATTCGTTGCTAGTGCCAGTGATTGTTATTTCCAAAGCAAAGCCTACCATGCTTTTACTAATGATTTTAACGCAGCTTGGATTTCGGGTGATGATACAGCTGCTTGGTTACAAATTAAATGTCCTGAGCCAGTTAAAATTTGGAGAATTGCGTTGAACACCGATAATTTATCTATTTTCGATTTATTCGCTAGCAATGATGGAGTAGTGTTTGTAGACTTACGTTTTTCTTCATCGTCTAACGGGTTTGGTCTTACTAAATCATCGTTTTCAGGGGTTGGTCTGACATTTTTTAATATTAATACTACGGATGCGTATCAATATTACAGAGTTATATCTATAGCAAGGGGAGTGGAAGCTAATCGTCAGATTCAGGTAATGCAATTATATGTATACGATGACTAATCTGCATTAAAAATTATTATTATATATAAAATGCCCGTCGATAAATTCGGTCACACCGATGTTAGTTCATCACAAAGAGTAATCGCTGGAGGTGTTACTCTTAGTCAAATAAATGAGAGTTTTCTTCGATTGGATGGAGCAAATCCAGTGACTGGAAATTTAAAAATGGGTGGTCACAAAATTAAAGGACTACCTACAACGAACACTTCGACAGCAGGAATGGATGAAGCCTTAAGTCGAGGTCAAGCTATTGATTTGATAACGAATCACGACGATTCACCGTCCAACGATAATCATTTGACGAATAAGAAATACGTTAATGAACAAGTTACATTGAAGGTGTCTAAGACTGGTGATACAATGACTGGTGATCTATTCTTAAACGTTGGCTTCGATCGTCTGCGTTCAATGGGTTGTAAGGACTTGAGAGGAGATAATAAAGAATTCACTATTTTCTTAGGTAGTATACGAAATAAACTACAATGTTCGTTAAACAATCCTATTACATTACAATCGATGGATGGATTTCGTTTTAGAATAAACAATGAAATCATGTTAGAGATGGTTAAGTCGACGCAATACAATATTTCATCTCAAATAAATGTGCATACAACCATCTTTATGCATGATGGTTACATTACAGGTCTACACAATCCCAACAGCGCCAGCGATGCAGCTACGAAGCAGTATGTAGATTCTATCACAATCGGTCCCGCGCTTAGCATTCATTCTTTAACTCGTCAAGCCATAGACGCTAAAACTCACACAAGAGTTTCTTTCGATAGTGTAAGATTCCAAACCGATGCTGGTATAAGTACGAGACTGACTCGTGTCACTCCCGGAAAAGCCGGATACTATTTGGTTTCGACGTATATAGAATTTTGTGACACTAATACCGCTCATGGTAACGTCTACCTGTATAAAAATGGAGCGAATTACATGCAAATTGCGGGCGGAGCGGGTACGGGAGCTGCGCATAACAATTCAACCGGTTGTAGCATAGTTTTTGTAACCAACACCGATTTTCTCGAGATATTCGTTTATTCACACATCGCACTAAATATATTCGCTAGAGACTTTTCGGCAGTATTCTTACGACCTTAATTTCCTTGGTGATCGAAATAATAAAAGACTTCCAAAGGGCGGTGACCAATCCTCTCCCTCGCCGTCTCATCATCCACTGACCGTGTACTCATCATAGCTGAGTCGGCTTGTGGAACAGAAATCTCGTAACAAATTTCTACCCCGGCGGGGAATTGAACCCCCGACCTCTTGGTTGACAGTTCAGCGCGCTAACCACTGTACTACCGAGCACCCCCCTCAGGAAATAATAAAAGACCCCTAGAAAATTAAAAAGACTAAGAATTTAACTGGTTTAAACCCTATTTTAACTGGCTTTCTTCTTCAATGAAAAAATCCCCCAGCTAATCCTTTAGCACCATTTAAACTCATTTATTAGCTAATTGTTTCTTCAATGAAAAAATTCCCAAAGAATTAATTTTACAATGAAAAAATCCCAGAAAATCCTTTAGCACCATTTAAACTCATTTATTAGCTAATTGTTTCTTCAATGAAAAAATTCCCAAAGAATTAATTTTACATCTACTCACTCGCTAGGCCTACTTCGCACCATCGGCGCTTACAATAATAATTCTGAGCACCCCCCAGGAAAATTTTCTGGTTGCGCCCCTGCATTTCAGGGAAAATTTTGACAAACGACTAAAAAAAGGTCATCGGATTTTTTCACCGGCGACTTCCGACATTTTGAGAGGAAAATTCACAAGCGCCTAAATATTTGTGCAGTTCTAAAAATGTCTTTAAAAAGTCCTGCTTGGCAGCGTGTTATCCAATGCGCTATCGCCGAAAATCTTCGGAACACTTTAAAACTTTTGAACTTAGCCTAAGCAGTGCGTGTTTTGCTAGGCCCTATGTATGCTGGGAAGGCTCGACCTGACCCACTGCGCATGCGCTGCACATGACATATTGCCTCATAGTGACGTAAGATTGATCCTCGAAATTAAAACCTTGCTGTAAGCTTACAGGCTGTAAGTTCTTCATAAAGATATAATAATAAGAGGAGTCAGGGCGAGGAAGAATAGTGAGAAAAATCTTGTAATCTGTCTGCATGAACAACTTTGAATTTCAAAATCATTTTGAATGTTTTCATATCGAGGGTAGCCTAAACGCTTTAAAAGCTGTCTTGAATTTGGTAAGCTAGACGTGCAAAAAAACGTGAGTTATTATTAGGTAAACGTGTATTTTTACAGCTATGTAGCCTACTCGGTCTGGACATACGCATGGTTTTGCAATTCGAAGTGACTAGCGGACCGTCAGGCGGCCGTCCAATTTCAATTACTAGCGGACCGCCAGTCACGTGTAACGTGTCACGTGAGTAACGAGTCTTGATTCTTGAATATTATTACAATGGCGGCAATTACCGATAGTTTGTTTTATGTCGGACAAAAAATTCTAGAAACAAGAAGGGAAACGAGAAACCATTTAGATGATATATAGTATAAATAGAAGTTTGATTAACGAAGATAAATTTTGATGTAAATAGAATTTGATAATCCTGTCAAAAGCGGTTCCAAATTATACCACTCATCCCAACATGCAAAGCGTGAGGGTCGGTTAGGGCTCAGGTTAGGCGTCGTGAGGGTCGGTTAGGGTTAGTTTTAGGGTTAGTGCAGTCATTCTGCTGAAATTGAAGCTGAACTGATGAGCAATCGTCGATACGTCGCGCTCTACTTTTATTGCATTCATTGGCAGCCATATTGTCTGGCGGTCCGCTAGTATTCCGTATTGGACGGCCGCCACTGGCGGTCCGCTAGTATTTGAAATTCGAGGGCCGCCTGGCGGTCCGCTAGTCACAGCCTTTGTAATTATCTTAGTCTTGTTAACTAGTTAAGTTAGCCTACATAGGCCTATGCTAAATCTGAATCGTTTCACATTAGGCTTTTGAAACCGGTGTCCTAAGGTAGGCCTACATGAGTAACCCTTTTATCGGGACTGTGGTCCCTTAATAGTGTGCAGTGCTTAAAGTGTTAAAATATAAGTGCCTGGACGCACCTTACTTTTCCAAAAGAAGTACCTGGACGCCCCTTAGGCGACCTTTCCAGACTGTGCTGGCCAATAAGTGGCAGGACGGCGTTCAGATTTTTAAATAAGTGCATAGACGCCGTCCATGACCGTCCAGCCACACTTTAAGCCCTGGGAGTGTCTATCGACTCTATCCCTTTGTCTTAAGTTTGTTAAAAAAGTGTTTAGTTGTTTACTATAAGTTGATAATTTGTTACAGGAAGCAATAAAATTTGTGGTTATGGTTTAGCGTGGTAGGCTAAGTCATTCGCCATTACATAGGTTTCAGGCTTTCAGCGTTACTCGATTGGCCTACAAGTTGCTTGCCTCGGTTAGGACATCTTCATCTTTGGACGTCTTCATTTTCATTAGGATCACAGACGAAATTTATTCCTTGCTAAATTCAGAAACTCGTGTTTGATGTTGACGGTTCTGCATCTATAGGCCTTCTATAGGGTCATAATAACACCATGCTGTGGCATGCTTCATTCTCGTGATGGACTAAGCCTACAAATCTTGCCATCAGCTTCTCACAGAATTGGTTGTCTGCAATTTTCACATGTTAGGCTACATGAACCGTTACCCACGGTAGGCCCTAGTATAGGCTAATCTTTTCTAGCAATCACGTGCTGACGTGCACCCATCTTTGAGAACAGTGTGTGCAATAACTAAATCAGACAGTTGAATATCGGCTGTAAAGACTCACAATTTACCTTGTAGTGTGAAGAATATTATAACCTTTTATTTCATTACACTAAAACAAAAGAATAAATGAATGATTGGTATACAAAATGTTGGCTATGTTTTCGATTTGTTCTCACAGAAGTCAATTTTGATATTGTTTTAGCACAGCAAACAACTTGTGAGGTTTGCTAATGCCCAAATCCATGCTAACTTCCAAGTGGATCAGTGTTTCGATTCCAGGATATCCTCAGAAATCTGTTTTATGACAAATGTTGTTTGATAGTATTTCAGCCAAGCGAAAAGTCCACTGGTTTATGCAATAAAAGAAAAAAATTCAAAGTTCACAGCTCTGTCAGAATTCATTTGTGGATAGCCATACAATGGATAGCAAAAAAGACTTTTCCAAAGAAGAGACGTGCACTTGCAAGCTATGTAAGAAAATATTTAAGAGCAGCTATTATGTAAAGAGGCATATGAAAAACCATACTGCGGAGAAACCATACCAATGTCAACAATGTCCAAAAAGATATGCATGCCATAATGAATTCAACAATCACATGAGAACCCATACAGGGGAGAGACCTTTCCAATGCCATTTATGTAAAAAGAGTTTTTCCAATTCCTCCAGTCTAAGAGTTCATGTTAGAATCCATACGGGAGAAAAGTCTTACCAATGCCAAATGTGTGAGAAACGTTTTATTCGCTCTTTCGATCTTCGACGTCACAAGAGAATCCATACTGGAGAGAAACCACATCAATGCCAGTTATGTGAGTTTAAAGCTAACCAGAAGGGTCATCTAGAGAGCCACATGAAAGAAAAACATTACTGTGAAAAATCATACCTCTGCCTGGTGTGTAAAAAGTTTTTCTCACGTCCTTCAGGTCTGAGACTTCATGAAAAAAGTCACACTGGAGAGAAGCCATACTTTTGCCAGAAATGTCAGAAAGGATTTCCAAGCTCTTCAGCTCTGAGAGTTCACGAAAGAATCCATTCTGGTGAGAAACCTTACTTATGCGAGATATGTCAGAAAAGATTCGTACGTGCTTCAGGGCTGCAAATACATAAAAGAGTACATACGGGAGAGAAACCATATCAATGTAAGGCATGTCCAAAAAAATTTGCTTTCAATGGTGCTCTGTGGATACATGTTAGAGCCCATACTGGACAGAAACCATATCAATGTGATGTATGTCAAAAGAGTTTTGCAGTTTCTTTCAGCTTACAACGTCATAAAAGAATTCATAGTGGAGAAAAACCATATGAATGCCAGTTTTGTGACATGAAAACGAACAATCAGAGTCATCTAAAGAACCACATGAGAACACATACTGGAGAGAAACCACATGAATGCCAGTTTTGTGGCATAAAAGCTGTTGATCAAAGTCATCTAACGAGACACATGAGGACGCATACTGGAGAGAAACCATACTTTTGTCAGACATGTAAGAAAGAATTCTCACGCATTGCTAATCTAAAAAGTCATGAGAGAACCCATACTGGAGAAAAGCCATACCAATGTGAGATATGCCAACAAAGTTATATCGTATCTTCCAGTCTAAACCGTCACATGAGAATTCATACTGGAGAGAAACTTTACAAATGCCAGTTCTGTGAGAAAACAACACATAATAAAAACCATCTAAATAGTCACATAAGAATACATACGGGAGAAAAACCATACCTTTGCCAGGTATGTGAAAAAACCTTCACATGCTCTTCAGGCCTCAGAAATCACCAAATAAAACACACTGGAGAGAAACCTCATCAATGTCAGTTTTGCCGTAAATCATTCAGACAAGCTAGTACCCTACATGTTCACAACAGAACCCATACGGGAGAGAAACCATACCAATGTCAGATATGTAAACAATGGTTTTCGCAAATTTCTTCCCTACAAGTACATATTGGAATCCATACTGGAAAGAAACCTTACCAGTGTCAGTTATGCTCAAAGTCATTGTCAAGCCTATATAATCTAAGGTATCATATGAGAATTCATACTCGAGAAAAGTCATATCTATGTCAGCTATGTCCAAAATCTTTTGCATGCTCTTTTAAATTGAAGGTTCATATGAGAACCCATACAGGAGAGAGACCCTTCCAATGCCAGCAATGTAAAAAGATTTTTTCGAAATTTTCTAATTTAAGACGTCATGAGAGAACTCATACTGGGGAGAAACCACACAAATGCCAATTATGTGAGTATGAAACTAGTGATAATGGTCCTCTAACGAACCACATAGGAGTGCATTATGAAGAGAAACCATACCTCTGCCTGATATGTCAAAAATCATTCTCACACAATTCACAGTTGAGATTCCATGAAAAATCCCATTATGGAGAGAAGCCTTATCTTTGCTTGGTATGTCAGAAAACATTCTCATGCTCTTCAGCTCTGAGAAGTCATGAAAAAACCCACTCTGGTTAGAAACCGCACCTTTGTCACGTATGTAAGAAGACATTTTTATGCTCTTCTGGGCTGAAAAGACATGAAAGAATACATATATACAAGAGATAAAGCATATTTGTGCCAGATGTGCAAAACATTTTCTCAATCCTCCAGTCTATAGAATCATGCTAGAATTCATACAAGACAAATAGTCCTAATGCCAATTATCTTAGTTATTCTCATAGCGATCTGTTTTGAAAATTCAAAAGGGAGGTTATCCTTTAATGATCCTTAGCGTTTCAGGTTTTTTAAATCAATCTTTTACTGCATCTCAACATCATGATGATTGTGCCAAAAGCCAGAGAAAGTTATGGAAAATGATTTTTTCCCTTTCTATTGAGGGTGCAGATTAATTTAAGGATGAATTTTATGAATATTGAATATGTGGCTGTGTATTTAGTACATGGAAAGAATTTTCAAAGTGCAATTGAGATGACAGATATACATGTAGGCTACTCCAACTGTTTTCTTGGCAGCAGTAAGAATTGATTTGTAAGACATTATGACATACGCAGCTCTTGCTCATGACCAAAGATGGTTGATATACAGACTGAGCAGTTAAAAGAAACTCTTTAAAAGATTTCATGGAATGTCAATCAGATAGTTGGTCATGCTGTTTTATTAAAAGAAACGTTTTAGTGAGAGTATGCCTATGTGTAAGTAATCACTGCTTATTTTTCGACGATATGCTTCGCCCGATCAAGGTTTTTGTTGTCTTCTGATTGTTGTTCCACGCAGTTCCTTGTGAATATTTCTGTTTGACTAGATAAAGATGCTGATTTGGTCACTCATTGCGTTATGCGAACATTATTTTAGTTCGATTAGGGTAATTTGAATGTATCGAGGTAGAAACTTCAACTACACTGGTATTTTTTAACTTTGATATGCTATAATTTACATTGCAAGAGTATGTTTTCTTGTGTTTTTATTTTTCTTTGGTTACTTGTTTTGGACTTATTGAAATCGTAACATACTTAAACTCTAACGCCGTTGCTCTCGATAGCTAATGCACTCACAAATTAATATTAATGCTCAGAAGAGGGTTTGAATGCATAACAAACAGTAATGTCAACAAAACTTATAGGCCTAGGCTAATTAGGCCTATAATTGGACTATTGTGAAAAACAAAGTTAGGGACATTTTTCTGGTCTAGACAAGGCTAACACTAACAGCAGCAGTCGCCGGGTAATTTGCTGTTTGCTATCAGTTTGATAGATGAATCTGGTCATGTGGCTCGTGTAGGTCCTGCGAAGACCTTAAAATCAAGTGCATTGTTCTAAATAGTCGTGGTAGGCCTAGCAGTGAAGAATCATATAGTCGCTGAGCTATTTAGAATTCGGAACAATTTATTTCGGAACATTTCCAATTTTAAGTAGGCCTACAGGTTGCGAATAGTTCGACGGATTGTCTATTTTTGTATTGTATTGTATTGTATTTAAACATTTATAAAGCGCCTCTAGTAGGGTGAACCGTTCAGAGGCGCTCCCAGTGCGCAAGGCCCAGCGAGAAGAAACAGGTTTGAGAAGAGACAAAGCAGAGGAGAGACTACCAGACAGAAGTGTAGAGCGAACAGAAGGAGAAAGGGCATTCCAAAGAGAAGGACCAATTGAGATAAATGATCGAGACTGAGCCATAACAGTTCTAGACCGAGGAACCAAGAGGTCAAATCTGTTGGATGAATGAAGTGGACGGTGGGAGGAAGCTGAGTGAGGACGAAGTAAAACATTAGTGAGATATTTTGGGGCAAGACCCCGTTGAGCCTTTATGATCAGAGTGAGGATCTTAAATTGTGTGCGAGCACGGAGAGGAAGCCAGTGAAGTTCATGAAACATAAAGGTAGAGATGTGAGAGTACATGTGTTCTTTACTTCTTTTGATCAAATGATCAGTCTTGTTACTCTTGTAAGACTCTTATTTAATATTAAATGAATAGCGCTGTTCAAACCAGTTCGGCAGTCTTCAGCTGGATCAGGGAAACTGAAACCTAAATAAGCCTAGGCATAGGACTTGAACTATGCATCGGATCGGGTCATTCTGGTTACCTGGTAGGCTAGTTCGACCAGTTGATTGTCACTTTATGTATGTGTACTGAATGTTGCTTTTTACCAGTAAACGTGTAAGCCTATGTTTGCGTTTTTCAATTTCAATTGTAGGCCTAACCATGCTGAAATAAACAATTAATAACTAGGCTTTTAAGTAGGCCTATGGTCTTTAGAGTGTAGGCTAATTAGACAACGGGTACCCGATAAACAACGTTACGAAACAGACCTATGAAAGATGTTTCTGAGAAGAATAAAACACGAAAAAACGTTCTTCACAACAGTATGCATTCATACATAGGCTACATGCATACATAGTACATACATAGGCCTACATGCATATAGCCCAGGCACACAGACACGAACACAATTTATATAATATAGGCTAGGCCCACACAATCATAGACATTATGTTATGTCTATGATTTTATTAGATTCTAGGCCTATGATAGTTCTAGGCTATATACACGATAACGTTAGAACTGGCGCTGTTAATTTGTGAGCGCATTGATTAAGCCTAATGGCCTACTTTCATGGCATCATCTCAATGCAATCATAGATGAAAAGATGCAGAAAAGGATTGACAGAAAGACGACTTCACGTGCAACAGGTTGCACGACAGCCTGTTCCATATAAACGACTCTATTCAAGTCAGTAGAGCCTCTTAATACGACTGGCCCAGTTGCATTTAATACATCGGATAGGGCGTCGGCTGCGTTTGATGGGCTTCTGCAATAGTCTACGTTTGTATCAATTGTATGGGATTGCGTGCTAATCGCGTACGCTTCACAATGTCAATGGGGACTTATTTCGGAGATGTAAATGTAGCACTGTCCGTACCGGTGTAAAGGTTTCAAATTACCCCCTCCTAAACATTACCCCCCCCCGGTAACTTGAAACCGGTTTCAAGCAGGGGTTATTATAACGTGCAGCTGGACACAAAGTGTGTAGTTGGAAAACGAATTTGTGCAGTTGAAAATCAGGTTTTGTGCAGTTACTTTTTTACACACAATCGCATAAACAATGTAGGTAGCTAATATATTTTAATTAAACTAATTGTAAAAAACAAGATTTATAAGACATTTTTGCCGTGAATTTAACTTTAAATTTCTACTGACATATTGGAATAAAATACAAGAAAAAAGTCAATAGGCCTAGATAAATGGCATATTCAAACAAGCTGACTGATGCAAGCCATACAACGCTTAGCGAAACGAAATCAAATGCAAGATTTCCAGCTTGTAACAAAATAATGAGTTAAAAACGAAAGTCAGGCTGAGCACAGGGCTTCTCTGCTGTTGTGTTCACAACTTTAATAATTTTAAGCAATAGACGTGAAAGCATATAAACATGAAGGATCGCAAACAGTCTTACACCGTATCAAAATTCCCCCAATTCAGCTATTCCACGCAAAACAAGCCTTGGCGGCAGGGTTTTTTAAAAGGAATTTGTAGAACTGCACAACTTCCCCAGCCTCCAAGGCCGTAGCCAGGATTTGATTTGGGGGGGGGGGTTATTCGGCGGAGAATTTCTGACGACTTTTTTAGTCGTCAAAATTTCTGAAAACACCTTTTTTAGTCGTAAAAATGTCTGAAGACACCTTTGCTTAGTCGTCAAAATTTCTCAAGATACCTTTGATTAGTCGTCAGAATTTCTGAAGACACCTTATTTTAGTCGTCAAAATTTCTGAAAACACCTTTACTAGTTGTCAAAATTTGTGTAGACACCTTTGTTTAGCCGTCAAAATTTCTGAAGACACCTTATTTTAGTCGTCAAAATATCGGAATGCGTTTTTTTAGGTGTCAAAATTTCTGAAGACATCTTTTTTTAGTTGTCAAAATGTTTGAAGACACCTTTTATAGGTGTCAAAAGTTCTAAAGACACATTTTTAGTTGTCAGAGTTTTGAAGACACCTTTTTAAGTTGTTAAATTGTCTGTAGACACCTTTTTTAATCGTCAACATTTCTGAAAACACCTTTCTTAGTTGTCAAAATTTCTGTAGACACCTTTGTTTAGTCGTCAGCATTTCTGAAGACACCTTATTTTAGTCGTCAAAATTTCTGAAGACAGCTTTTTTTAGGTGTCAAAATTTCTAAAGACACATCTTTTTTTAATTTCTTAAGACATCTTTTTTAGTCGTCAAAATTTCTGAAGACACCTTTTTTAGTTTTCAGAATATCTGAACATACCTTCAATGTTTAGCCGTCAAAATTTCTGAAAACACCTTTTCTAGTTGTCAAAATTTGTGTAGACACCTTTGTTTAGCCGTCAAAATTTCTGAAGACATTTTATTTTAGTCGTCAAAATATCGGAATGCGTTTTTTAGGTGTCAAAATTTCTGAAGACATCTTTTTTTAGTTGTCAAAATGTCTGAAGACACCTTTTTTAGGTGTCAAAATATCTAAAGACACATTTTTTAGTTATCAGAGTTTTCAAGACACCTTTTTAAGTTGTCAAATTGTTTGTAGACACCTTTTTTAATATTCAACATTTTTTAAAACACCATTCTTAGTTGTCAAAATTTCTGTAGACACCTTTGTTTAGTCGTCAGCATTTCTGAAGACACCTTATTTTAGTCGTCAAAATTTATGAAGACACCTTTTTTAGGTGTCAAAATATCTAAAGACACATTTTTTAGTTGTCAGAGTTTTGAAGACACCTTTTTAAGTTGTCAAATTGTTTGTAGACACCTTTTTTAATCGTCAACATTTTTTGAAACACCTTTTTTAGTTGTCAAATTTTGTGTAGACACCTTTGTTTAGTCGTCAAAATTTCTGAAGACACCTTATTTTAGTCGTCAAAATATCGGAATGCGTTTTTTAGGTGTAAAAATTTCTGAAGACATTTTTTTAGTTGTCAAAATTTCTGAAGACACGTTGTTTTAGTTGTCAAAATGTCTGAAGACACCTTTGTTAGGTGTCAAAATTTCTAAAGACACATTTTATAGGTGTCAGAGTTTTGAATACACCGTTTTGTAAGGTGTCAAAACGTCTGTAGACACCTTTTTTAATCGTCAACATTTCTGAAAACATCTTTCTTAGTTGTCAAAATTTCTGTAGACACCTTTGTTTAGTCGTCAACATTTCTGAAGACACCTTATTTTAGTCCTCAAAATATTGGAAGACACTTTTTAGGTATCAAAATTTCTAAAGACACATTTTTAGGTGTCAAAAATTTCTGAAGACAACTTTGTTTAGTCGTCAAAATTTATGAAGACAGCTTTTTTAGGTGTCAAAATTTCTGTAGACACCTTTTTTAATCGTCAAAATTTCTGAAAACCACTTTCTTAGTTGTCAAAATTTCTGTAGACACCTTTGTTTAGTCGTCAAAATTTCTGAATACACCTTATTTTAGTCGTCAAAATATTGGAAGACACTTTTTCATGTGTCAACATTTCTGAAGACACCTTTATTTAGTCGTCAAAATGTCTGAAGACACCTTTTTTAGGTGTCAAAATTTCTAAAGACACATTGTTTAGTTGTCAAAAATATCTGAAGACACCTTTGTTTAGTCGTCAAAATTTCTTAAGACACCTGTTTTAGTCGTCAAAATTTCAGAAGTCCATAGGAAACGGCTTTCTTAGCATCTTTCACCTAATTTCATGCTTTTTTCGTTATGTGCAAGTGTATAATATTCTATAATTTTTTACATTTTCCAATCCGGATGGTGTTTTCATGGTTTTATTTAATGGTTTTTACATCATAACATGTGCTAGTAAATGCATTATATTATTTTTAACGTTTTCCATTTCGGGGGGTGTTCAAACACCCAAAACACCTCCTAGCTATGGTCTTGGCGACAATTTGCGAACGAAACTAAGATGGACCCATCAAACTCCTCCACTAATCCACTAAGTTTTTCTACTGTAAGCATTGTTGCAAAATAAGGTGTTGATTTTGGTTAGGCTGGTTTCAAAGTTTATAGCTGCAAACTTCAATCACAAAACTTGCAATAGGCCTATAATAGGCCTCTCTAAATGTCTTTTTTGAGTGTAGAACTGCACGTTAAAAAAGCCCTGTTAGTCTCAGTAATGACCAATTTACCCGATGTAGGATACTATTCTGATAATTATGTGCAGTTGAGAAAATTCCTTAAAATAACCCCTGGTTTCAAGACGCTTTTTGTGCCATTATAAGCGTGAAAATAATTAATTACGCTAAACTACACGTTTACCCAGATTACCGCCCGGAAACTAGATTTGCATCAATCATCGCATTTATTGCACTAAAGAAATCAGAAAAATCATCCCGCTTCTTGTTTTGGTCTGAAGATTTCCATCCGTCATCGCACTTCTTGGTTTGCTATCAATATTTTGATGGAAAAAATAGCCTCGAAGCCATTTTCACCACATGTAAACTTCAGCGGCGATAGTATTTTAGTTACAGTCTTACAGATGAAAATATTGATAACAAACCACGAAGTGGGATGACGGATGAAAATCTTCAGACCAAAACAAGAAGCGGGATAATTTTTATGATATTTTTAGTGCAATAAATGCGATGATTGATGCAATTTACAGTTTGCAGGGGGTAATGTTTAGGAGGGGGTAATCTGAAACCTTTACACCGGTACACGGAGACCTTATGTAAAGTGGTGCAATAATATATTAGGCGCAGTCAGTTTAGGAGCCTAGGTATGCCTATGAGACAACTTTTGTCTGGGTATACGCCACTGAATTGACTGAAATCGGGATAGAACTTAGAAGAATTTATTTGGCTTTGAAATCGCCAAACCAATGAGCTTTCTGTCGAGCACGTTTAAATCTTACACTGTTAGTAGCTAAGTAGCCTACCGTGAAGGCTGGAATAGCCTAGTAAGTGATAGGCCTACATAATTATGTGAATCAAGAAGCACATTTTAAATTTGATTTAGCCAGCAACTATGGGCCTACACGGTCTGAAAGTTAAACTATGCAAAACTATAGACTTAATATGTAGGAGATTGTAGCCTATGCTGTATATGTTAATTATGGCCTGTTGAGTGGTCGAGGTTTTAAAAACATCCCTCTGGGTTATGCCCCCTGCAGTGGCCTGCACTCCAAGTATCATCTACCAAGACTCCACTAAGCCTACACCTTCATGTAGCTTATATAACTAAGGCTATCTCAGATCTCGCTACCTACGCTTGCATTAGACCTAGCCTATTTAGGGCATACAAGTCTTGCTTGTTCCATGCACTATTCAAACGGACAGCGGGGAAGCGCCGCTTGATTTCTCATAGCTGCGCTTCTATCCTCATTTCATTCACTCATTCATTCCCTCATTCATTCATTCACTCACTCATTCGTTTACTCATTCAATCATTCATTCACTCACTCACTCGTTCATTTAATTCATTTTATTCACTTCGTTCATTCATTCATTTCATATTTTCATTTATTCTGATGCATTCATTCATATAATATTTTATTATAATAAAAAATTATGCACTAGGTTGACTATAATAATTTTGTGATGCGTCAGTCTCTTGAGCCAAGGTCTAAGGCTGGTACGGTACTAAGCTAGCCAACTTCAATCTGTTTTAAACGCAGCTCCTTGGCTAGGCCTAGCTGCAGTACGAGTTGCTGCTGAGCTGAACGAATTCGTAGCCAGCACGAAGAGGCACTGAATCCAAGAGTGTATCTCTTACGATAGACATGCTAGCGCTATATATAGTACCGGGTATGTACCAGCGAGGTAACAGAAGGTATGTACTATGTATACAAATCGGCATGCATGATGCAGTGATCGTGGACGTAACGCAGCCATCACCTGAGATTTGATGAACCTTGGTTATATAAGCTTAGAGCCGTGCGCCTCTTCGCGCCGCCGTCGAAGCTGATGGATTGGTTGGATGATTTCGTTGCGTGCGTGTGTGTTAGCACGAGATGATGTCGGCTACTCGGCAGAACCATCGTCGATTAAGTTACGGAAGATAATGTGCGTGTTTATGCCACACGAAGGAAGGATTAAATCTCAACAGAATACGCTAGAGGCCGAAGTGCTGACGCATAACTAGGTTTTGTATTTTTCCTCGCGAAGAGTGGGCGCGTTTGTTTATGCTGGCGGCGTTTGGAACTTTGCAGACTAGGCCTAGCGCGAAAGATTCTACTACGATTGATGATAGGTAGGCCTAAGTTTAAATTTCACGATTTCTTAAACTTAGATCCCATAATCGCTAAACGTGTATTTTAGTATGGCAAATTGTTCGCTCGCTGCAGCATTGTTATTTTTTAATCAATCCAACTTCTAGTTTGGCGAGAATCCTTTTCATCGATCCAGCTTCCGTTTAGGCAAGAATTAGTTAGATATATCCCGCTTCTATTTCGTCAGCAAATATTTTTCATCTGTATAACTTTAATTTAATTTAAAATTGGTAAACCTGCAGTTTAGGTACTTTTATTATTTTGCACTGTTATACGGGATATTTATCAGCAATAGTTTGAAGGAAGACATTGACCACCCGCCCCCATCCCTCCCCCACTTCCACCCCTCAAACCCTCCACCCTACCCTCCCTACCCCACCCATCCACCCAAACCTTTCGACCTCCAAACATTTTAGTTAGGTGCTTTTATTGGGGTGGATGGGTGGGGGTGTGGAGGAGCGTGGTTGGGTGGGGGTGAAGAGGTGGGTGGGAAGGAATGGGGAGGGTGGAGGGGTGGGATGTGTAGAGAGGTGGGGGTTGGGCTGGAGGGGGTGTGGAGGATGGAGGGGTGGGGGATTGGGTGGGTGGGAAGGGAGTGGATGGGTGGGGGTGGGGGTTGGGGGAGGGATGGGGTTGGGGAAAGATGGGGGTGGGAGCCCAATCCCCCACCCCTCCATCCTCCACACCCCCTCCAGCCCAACCCCCACACCACCTCTCCACACATCCCACCCCCTCCACCCTCCCCACCCACCTCTCCACCCCCACCCACCCCAATAGAAGCACCTAACTAAAATGTTTGGGGGTCGAAGGGTTTGGGTGGATGGGTGGGGGTGGTGAGGGGTGGGGGGTGGAGGGGTTGAGGGGTGGAAGTGGAGGAGGGATGGGGGCGGGTGGTCAATGTCTTCCTTCAAACTATTGCTGATAAATATCCCGCATAACAGTGCAAAATAATAAAAGTACCTAAACTGCAGGATTACCTTAAAATTATTGTTCATCAATCCAGCTTCAATTTCAGCAAGATTGTTTTAATTAATCCCTCTTCTATCTCAATAGAAATTAATTTAATCAATCCGACTTCTATTTAGAAAGAACTCTATTCGTCAATCCGACTGGTACTCGACTAATGCTTAAACCCATGCAATGGCGAACAATTTGCCATACTAAAATACACGTTTACCCCATAATCTACGTATTTAGATCGATTTGCCAGTCAAGCACAATAATTGAGGTCTGCTGGATTACGCTGTAGATTGCTTAATTATCAGTAGGACTATTTGAGTGATTGGAGATTTTAAGAATTGTGTCTAATTTTAACATGAACGAAAACGACGATTAATGCCATGCTTGAGTTTTTTAACCTTGTGAATTTGTTTCAATTTTTTAGAGCTGAAAGGAGCGCATGTGAAAATTCATGTGGGATTTTAAAAAATAGAGAACTTTGCTAAGTGTGTGAGTCTTTTCAGAGCTGTGTGTGTTGCCCATTGTCACTGCCAGACCTACGATATGAGCGAGTGAGGGTGGGTCAGACCTGCGATACGGGTGGGGTGGGGTGGGCGGTGTGAGGTATGAGTTGGGCGGGGATTGACAGAGGGTTAATGGGAAGGGGTGGGAGGGCGATGGAGGGGTTAATCTGGGGGCTTCCCAGGGGAGTTCGGAGGTAGGCCTACGTGGCAGAAGCTAGAGGTTGTCTGCATTTGTGGTAAATGTTTGTTTTTCATGAACAGCTAAATCTGGATTTATCGGTTTTGCTAGTAGGCTACTACTTGAATGCTTCCTTTTGAGATGAAGCCTGAAGGTGCTGTGTGTATCATTCTTGATGGGAGTTTTTGATGTTATAAGGCTTTAAATTCAAGCAGTTGTGGATAAATTCAAACTGAAATTTGTTAGCTAGCGCAATGTAGGCTTCATTTAACTTAATTTAAGATAAAGCATGACTTCAAATTGAAGTAGGCTACTCATGAAACCACTTAATGGGGATAACATCTGGCTGCTTGAGACATCAGGGTTACAGCAGTTTATTATCAATCTTGAGAGCCAACTTGTAGTTTATGCACATCTTGCCATTGGTCAAGACAGTTTTTCAAGGGTGATCAATCTAATTGTCTTATGTATCTTTTATAATCAGTCACAGCACACTTAGGCTTTACACTAGCTTGTGATTTTATGTGCCCACTCATCCCTGTCATGGTACTTTGTTATGTTAGGCATGTTTCATTTGTTTTCGAAAGTGTATGGAGCACCTAAGAGACTATATGCGACATATTTGAGGATGTATGCCACTAACAATTTTAAATTATCGGTGCAGAAGTTGTTTATGGTTTTGAATAAGCCCAGTTAATGGATGAACGTTCTACTCTCTGAGCAATTACTGCATTGATTTGTGTCAATTCACTCCTGGATTTATACAGTTTGCTTTTTGTAAGTAAGTTTTTTAAATATGCACTACTTGAATTTTCACTAGATAAATATGCACTGCATAGATATATATATCACTACCTAAATTTCCATGACATAAATATGCATTACATAGGTGAGCTCAACGTACGTATGTGCTACATAAATAGCAATGCGTATATATGCACTACATAAGCTGTAGGTACATAATTATGCACTACATAAATATGCACTACATATGATATTCTGATTTAATTTCTATTACCAGTATACAGTATACAGTAGGCCGGCCCTTAAAAATGAAAGTTAAAAATAATCAACTGGCACCCCTCCAATCTGTTTCAATTATGAAGAAAATAATTTGTGCAAAAAATCTTTGCAATAGGGCAATATTTAGGTGTGCCCCCCGAGCTCTCAAGTTTCAATAATGTATGAGTAAACTTCCAAATTATCATTGGAATCGCAAACTGACATTTTCAGTGCTTTAATACATTCTGTCGACCTACTAATGTTTGCAATGCATCAACATTTAATATTTAGTACTTACTTACTTATTAAATTTTACTGTACAATTTCAAATATATGTTCGATTAACGTTTGTTGTCTGGTTGAAAAAGGTGGCAATATTTTTTGAAGAGTTATTTAATACAAAGAAAGACATTTGATTTTAGTCTACTATAGGAAACATAGGCCTACATTGTCAGACATACATGTAGTTAATACAAAATATTACAAATAATTATTTATAGTTAATTATGCAAACGCAAGGGAAAACAAGTGTCTATCTACTTGGCTCTTATGAGCCTGAAATTCATGGAGCAAAGTTGCCATCGTTTAGTCAAATTTTTGGATCTACTCAAAGTTGGCAAGCAGACAGTCCGTTATTCCAGTCAACAGGCTATAGAAAAAGTCACTATAATGTTGGAACCGAGCTGGTATACCTGTAAGAGGTAAAAGCATTGTATTGACAAGTTGGAGTCTGTGTTCGTGGAATGGAAAGGACTTCAAAAGCATAGACACCAAACAGCTACAGCTCACAAGATTAAGGAGGAGAAATTTATTGAGAGACGTGATGACCTGTTTGATGTTGCCCATGCAGACGCTCTCACAATGATCTCCATTCTTAGAGACAGAGACTTTCTACTCTCTCAAAGGCAGAAGGGACGTCCAGGTTCAGTTGGTGCAGCTGACATACATGGTGGATATGCGTCGAAGACAGCGTGCACAGAGACGGAAGGAAGTGGAACAGATGCGCAAAAAAGAATGCTTGCTTTGTGCTTTGACACCACAGCCAGCAACACAGGTCATCGCTCAGGTGCATGTTTCCTAATATAGCAAGAATTGAATAAAGATCTCCTTTTCCTGGCATGTCGACACCATGTTATGGAACTAATTGTTGGGGCTGTATTCGAAAAACTTCCATTGGAACTTCTACTGGACATGATGTTCTTCTTTTCGAGAGGTTTCGAGACCATTGGAAATTCATTGAAAGCGACAAATTCCAGGTAGCCTCGTCAGATCATTTGGTGGAATCATTGGTGGACCCACGCCGTTCTGATATCTTGGAGTTTGCTCATAGACATTTAGCAACTGCACAGCTACGAGACGAGTACAGGGAATTTCTCGAGCTCTCAGTTGTCTTTCTTGGAGGTGTTCCTTCTCGTGGAATTCGGTTTCGACCACTTGGCGCTATGCACCGGGCACGATGGATGGCAAAAATCATCTATACCATAAAGATGTGCACGGTCTTTCGTGCTCAGTTCAAGAAGACTGCTGCAGAAGAACGTGATATTGCCATCCTTTCAGTTGTTGTCTACCTGAAAGCATGGATAACTGCGCCAATTGCTGTTGAGGCTCCTCTAAATGACTTCATTCTCATGGCAAACCTTCTCACATATCCACATACTACAATTTCTTTTGCTACAAGCAAGAAGCTAAGGCTTCATCTCTGGTATTTGTCTGAAGAGCTTATTGGGCTTACTCTTTTTTGATTCAAGGGTATCCAATGACTCCAAGAAGCTAATGATCGCTGCCATGGAAGAAGTAGTCCCAGATCATCCGCCTAAACGACTAAGAGTGAAGTCAGATGCATTTCTTGGCACCAGCGGTCTGGAACAATTCTGTACAACCAACTCCAAGAAACTGTTCCAGGTGCTTGGTCTGCATGGACTATCTGAGATGATGCTTTCCAAAGATCCTGCCCTATGGGAAGAGCACGAAGCATGTCGAGAAGCACAAGCAGTACTCAAAGGGTTGGCTGTTGTCAATGATAGAGCTGAACGAGATGTGGCACTCATCCAGGACTTAAATAAAAAAGCTAACAAAAGATGAGGATCAGCTTCATTTTTTCCTGCAGGTTGTCAGTGAACATCGACGACAGTTCCCTGACTGTACGAAAAGATATCTCGTGTCAAATTAGCAGAAAGCAGGGATTCCTGCATTTTATTGTCCTGAACTGATCATTTACTTCTGTGACCAGCTGAACAGTGAACAATAACTGAATTATAATTGAACAGTAAACACTTGTTTCATTGGCATTGTTGCATCACTAGAGTGTATTTTAGTCATCTCTGTAAAATTCTTAGTGACAGTGTGTTGAATATAGTTTGGTTGAAATTGTATGATTCAATTGATCAAATTTGTATCATAGAATAAACTTCGGCGCTCCAGGGGCACCCCTAAATGCTTTGCAATGCCAAAATCCTTTTCAACATAATGTTATTTCTATAATTGGCATGGATTGAAAGGGTGCCAGACAAAATTTTACGATTTTTATTTATTGGCTGTATGCTAAGGGCCGGCCTAGTATACAGTATATTAATGTGTAATGGTACATTGAAGAAATGCACATGCTTGTTCATGTGTCCTATAAATGCTGTTTAGTCTATAACTGCTATGCATTGCTTATTTGTGTGGTTTATGGAACACTGCAGCATTTTCATCAGCACACATTTTGCAGTTCTAATGATCTTGTGATCTATGTTTGATTCTGAAATAAGACTGTCCTGTTTTAACCGGACCTCTGCATCACTTGCCCTCCAAAGAACTTCAGTCGGATCATTAACCTCAGGTCGGGGTACTGAAAACAATCTTCTTGTTTTGAGATTCGTTGCTTTTTGCCCTATTCGCAGAGTACCAAAACCTCGTGAGCATTGTTTATGTAAACATTTTTATTAATAGTGGCTTTCTAAGTATTTATTGAAGCCTGCTTTTCTGTAAGTTGGTGGCCAGTGAAATATATAAATTGCATTTAGGGCAGGGGCGGATCCAGGGGCAAATCCAGCCATGGCTCCCCACTTAGAATTTTTTTATTTCACACCTGCTATTCTGGCGTAGAAAATGGACATGCCCCCCCATTGAGGTTCGTACAAGGTCAATAGGAAATGTGACAGAGACTAAAAAGGGAAAAAATGAATTCCATCCTGGAGGCAATTTCACATGTAACCTCTTTTCAAGTCTTTTGTATTCAGTACATCAGACTAACCCTAAATCAAGGGCGGATACAGAAATTTTCGAAGAGGGGCCAACATTTTCGGTCTTGGGATTTGGGACTGGGAAAAAATCGTCTTTGGTCGGCGAAAAATCTGACGAACTTTTTTTAGTCGTTTGCTTAATTCTGATGAAAAATAGACCATTTCATTCGCCAAAAAGTTGATGACCTTTTTTTAGTTCTTTGGCCAAAATCTCAGGCATAAAGATACCATTTCCTAGAAAAATCCTACCATTTTCCCTGTCAAAATAGCTGATCAGGGCTGACCTTCTTTGTAGTCATGCATTCCCTACTATTTATAAGTGTAAAATTTAAAAAACATTCTTTTGCTCATTTTAATACATGTGGAAATTGCTAGTAGTACAAACTGCAATTATAGTAGATTATTTTATATCTTATATTGATTTAATCTGGCCAAATCTACATAAATTGTTTAATCTAATCTGCCTTTTGTCTCATCTAATAGCTTCAGTAGCACACTAGACATCAAATCAGTGTTCATTAAAGTGAAACCATAGTAGGCCTGTGCAAGTAGATTCTTTATTATGACCAAATGTTTATGCCACACTTTTTGCATGGCATTTAAATAACATAGAGATTTTGTCAAGAAGTTTTCAAAGGTTGATAGTTGAGGAATGAAATTGAGGTGCAAATATATGTTTTCCTGCCACCTATTGCCTCAGCTCTAAGTTTTAATGTTTATGTCCCATCATTACTGGAAAGGCTTGGTTTGTTGTGTTAGGTTGGTGTGTACTCGTTTCTAGGTGCAGATGCAATTCTGTGAAATTTCACAGGAACCAGGATGTGGCTTTTGATTGGAGGGACGCGTTTAGTATGACTGTGATTGCTCAACATTTAAACATTGGCACTGACAGAACGTCACAGTAGTGCAGCTTGACAACTGATTGTTGATTCTCATTTGTGGACAATATAGTTACTCATCGCATTTGATTTTGGGATTTTCTGGTCTTTGGGCTTTTCCGATTACTTGCTTGAGTACAGTTGGTCCAGGCCAATTTTGTTCATGACACTGCTGCTTGGTTCAGGATTACGCATATAACATTTGGCATGTGTAGGATTTATGAGGTCGGAAGGAGTGAATATGATTGGCCAAAGGATCCTTTGTTATGCCAACTGCAGATTACACCCTATTTGATTATTTAAAGGTTACATGATATTATTTGTTTACCTGTTTCTGGGATCCAGAACCCATTAACAGACAACACAATGCTATAAGACAACAAACACACTGTGTTTGAGACATTGCCCTCTTTCCAAAGTTCAGAAGTGCACACTGCACAATACAACAGAAAGTAAATGACACCCAGCACCTATAAGTAAAGGATTTTGTAACTCTTTACAATCAGAGTCCTCTTTAGATGCAATACTCTTACCACACCCACTAATGTGAAGTTAAATTGCACTGCTTTTTATGGCACACACATTTGTTGTACCTGTATTGAATTGTGCTTGGAGGGAGTGTGTAGTTTTAGTACTGAGGTGTGCACCCTGCTGACCTCCAGTAATCTCTAGGCATGATATAGGATGAGTTTAGTTCTACAGGGTCCTACAATATACAACACACAAAGCAGAATGCCTTCTTTGCACAGCAGGAACAGCCTATTACATGACTTAATGCTTACTTCCTGGCTAATATTATGCCATCTCCTAACTATGGGCTTGAGGGCATGCATGTGTACATAAGAACTTGCCTGTTGTTTTTGCATGTAACCCATTCAGCAGAAACATTTCTATTACAATCCAGCTGATTAGCCAAATTTATGCCATTTACTATGAAGTACCATGACTCACCCAGCTCTTGGCTGTAGAAGTTGCACTGTAAAAATCCTGCCAGATTCTTAGGGCTCCCATGACTTCCGTTAGTGTTATTTCAGAGTTTCATCCAGAGTGGCACCCCGTCATAATAGCCCGGTCAAAACAGCCCCGTCAAAACAGCCCCGTCATAATCGCCCAACGACAAAACAGCCCCGTCAAAATCGCCCAGCGACAAAACAGCCCCGTCAAAATAGCCCCGTCAGAACAGCCCGGGGCTATTTTGTCGGGGACCGACAAAGTCGCGGAATAACACGATTTTCGTGAAAAAATAGACCGACGAAATTAACGTCTTTTAAGGAAGCAATCCTTTCGCCGAATTGATGAAAATAATGTTTGTAGCCTAAAGTTTAAGATGACTTCCGGAAATGATCGCGTTAGTAAACGAACTTCGCGTTTTATCATACATCCAGCTTCTATTTAAAATCGTCAATCCAGCCTGTATTTCAGATCTATAAAACTTTCATCCAGCTTCGATTTCTCAAGCGTTTGATCATCCATTTAGGTTCTATTTGAAATATAAATACCTTTATCCCGCTTCCATTTCTTAAGCGTTTTACCATTCATTCAGCTTCTATTTAAGATCTGTAAAATCTTCATCCAGCTTCGATTTCTCAAGCGTTTTATCATCCATCCAGTTTCTATTTAAATTATAAATACATTCGTCCCACTTCCATTTCTCAAGCGTTTTATCATGCATCCAGCTTCTATTTAAGATCTTCAAATTCTTTATCCAGCTTCGATTTCTCAAGCGTTTGATCATCCATCCAGTTTCTATTTAAAATATAAACTTTGGCACCCCGCTTAAGAAATGGAAGCTTTCCGCTTCCATTTCTTAAGCGTTTTATCATTCATCCAGCTTCTATTTAAGATCTATAAAACCTTCGTCCAGCTTCGATTTTTCAAGCGTTTTATCTTTCACCCAGCTTCTATTTAAGATCTATAAAACCTTCATCCAGCTCCTATTAATAATTAGATCCTTTTTTAAAAATTGATCCAGATAAAACGCTTCAGAAAATTTAATGGTAGCTGGATGTAGGTTTTATAGATCTTAGATAGAAGGTTGATGAATGATAAGAAGCTCAAGAAATGGAAGCTGGATGAATGTTTTTATATATCTGAAATAGTTGTCCGTGTCGTCTATGACTGGACTGTTTTCGCGGAACTGTTTACACGGGCTGTTTTAACGGGGCTATTTTGACGGGGCTATTTTGACGGGGCTATTTTGTCGGGAACTGAATTTTTCTGGGCTGTTTTGTCCTTGGGCGATTATGACGGGGCTATTTTGTCGCTGGGCGATTATGACGGGGCTGTTTTGACGGGGCTGTTTTGACAGGGCTATTATGACGGGTCACCCATCCAGAGTAGTGCCTCAGTCTAGCCTTAGGCCTAGTCTTGTTCTCCTTCAAGTCTCCTCTCTGTTCTGTGTCAAGTATTGTTGAATCTATGATCTTTCATAACTTCTTTACTGGTCGATTCATGGCATAGTTTGTCAGAAGAAGAAGTGGAAATTTCAAAGGAATCAGAAGTTTCAAGGATACAGTACTAATGAAAGAATTAAACTACTTTTTAAAAGTTTTGTCTCTCTTGGTTGTACACACAGTGTGAAGTACTTACTCATTTATATAAGCTGTGATAAACATTCCAATGTGCTTAACACATAGTACCTAGTGTGGTGTTTTACAAAACTGCTAACTAAACATGCCTTATCTGGCTGGTTAACATGCCATACTGGTTAACATGTCATACTAGTTGACATGATATACTCTTTAACATGCCATGCAAGAACTGTGGTGTTGGCCTAAGTATCAGTATTACCGTTTTTACTTTTTCTGGATGAAAATGCCTTTGGGTTTATGTGCTGTGTCCTACTTAGACATGTACCTTCTGCATTAGGTCATATTCAACCAGTCAGTACTGCCCGATGTATAAATGTATATGGCACACATGCTTATGGACATAACTGACTATATTCTAATCACAGCCATTGAAAGTGGCTAAAAGTGTCTACTTAAATACCATAAAGGCCACATTATTGTTCAAGCTGAGTTAGTTTGATCATAATTATCATTCTAATCAGGTGGTGTTACTGGAGGCCTATGTCCTGCCACCACCACATGCTTAGTCCTTATGTATAGGCCGACTTGACTACAGTCTTTATTTATGCAGCTGCTATGGTAGTGAAATTTATGCTGTTTTCCTCCTCCAGTGTTTATAATAGTTACATGTGGAGGAGTTTAAGTGATTAGTTAATCATTCTGGAACAAGAATAATCTGGTGGAGACATTAATGATTTCTTACTCACTGATCTGGACTAAATTTTCTGGACTGACTCTCATCATGGGTCATCCTATCCTGTCTGGTGAGATCCCTGTCTAAGATGAACACCTCACCCTGCAGGATTCTTTCTGGTTGGGAAATTGTATATTGTTTAAAGGAGGAAGGAGAATTGTGTGATAATTAGATATGCCTCAGTACATGAAGACGAAATCTCCTTTTGTGAGAGGACTGCCATGGAAACTGTTATCTAGCGGGATGGGTGGGGGAGTGGTGGGGGATGGGAGTGGTGGGGGATGGGAGTGGTGGTGGGTGGTAACAGTTGGCAATGTGGAGGTTCACATGTCCAGATGCCTGTCACTGTGGCATGTGTGGACTGCACCTGATGACCTGGAAGATTTATTTGACCAGATACCTGAGCAGACGTCCTTCAAGATTGTTGTATCAGAGATGGGTAACTAATTGATTACATTCTAATCTCTTTCTGTGTCTCTCTTTATGTCACACACAAACCCACACACACACACACACGCATGTACACACACACACAAACACACGCTCACACATGCGCGCACACATACATACACACGCACAAAAGTGCATGCACCTTTTATATTTTCATTCCTTTGTTTGAATGCCTCAGCTTTAAGTTTTGTAGCATTAGTACAATGTTAATTCTTATTTCTAAATTAATTTTACAGAATTCGTTGCAAGCGCGGCATCAGAAGACCATCAAGAAGGCTACCTGAAACATGAGGGAGTATGTCTTGCCTTTGAAGATGCATCAAATCACAGATGAAGGCAGAGGCAGGGATTAAAATTGACTGAAGATCTAATCTCAATGTCAACCTGAGAGTATTTTGAATGCACCTTTGATTCACTATAGCATGAACAGATGCGATGCTGTCGAAATGTACAAGATCTGTTTCTGGAATAAAAGGAACACCGTCGTCAAAGTATTCTTCACAATCAAATTCTTCTTTGTTCTACTCAACGTTATGTTCTACACGTCACAGAAGTGGACGCTGTACGGGTCATTGCCCGTGCGCGCTACGGTCAACGAGAGTCAGGCGTGGTTTCTTGGCAACTACACGGAATACTGTCGGAGATTTCTCTTGCCAAAGACCGTAAACGTAGAAGTGGTGAAGAACAGGGAGAGATATCATCGCACAATGGATCTTTGTCCATGTGTGCCAGATACTCTCAGTAAGTTGCTGATTTGTTAGAAATAATATGTGCTGCAGGCGATTGTAATTGTATGATTGTGTAATGTATATGTGCATGTGTATGTCTGTGTACTTTTGTGTGCACACATTATAATTATGGCATATGCATCCATACAGTTTCATACACATATGCATCCATACATTCGTACTTGTGTGTTCAAACATGCATACATTCATACTTACCTACATTCTTGAATACACTATTGCATTATATAATATATATATATATGTGTGTATATATATATATATATAATTCATTCTTACCTACATTTTGCATGCATTCATATATTCAGACACATACATAATCATACATACTTATGTTGTCCATACATACATGCATTATTTAAACGTTATATACATACATTGATTCGTACGTACTGATGTGCATTCATTCATGCATAAATTCAAGAATGCAGATATATACTTCAGTGTGCACTCCAAGTTCATATAAATAAATGTCTGACCCCCACTCCAAGTTATTTTTCTGTAATTCTCATACTGGGTCAAAGTCGCTAAATTGAGAGATACTGAAAAGGAGATGTTTTGCCAGTTATTGTCTTGGTAAATACAAACTCCTGCAGATATTACTAATTGTCGGAATTTGTAATTGTCATTATCTGATTCAAGTTAAGTATTGATGTGTGGTCTGGTATGTTAATCTCATCTTATTCAAACATTTGTAGTGTTCCAAATTTAGCAACGATCTCCTAAGTCCAGGCAACAACCTCGTAATTGGATGGCTGTTCCATCAATTTCTATGTACAATTGTACATGTCTGAAAATTACATGGGAATTGTGTTTAAGACTTTAAGTGGTTCAGAAGACATGTAGCCTCTGTAGAAAAGTGAGTTCTTATTGACCTCAAAAACCTAATGGCTCAATTTTCCTAACTTCCTCTTGAAAGCTGTGATTGTGTCCACGGATACTGTACTATCATCCAGATCATACCACAAGTCTACAACTCTTGCACTGAAGAATTTCTGCCCTAATCATAATGCCCTAATGTACCCGGTACAATACTTTCTGAGACATTGGGGAATGGGGAACTCTTTTCTTTATAGACAATGACCAGCAGAACAATGCTGACGCTTTCCTACATGTTCAAGCTCAGCTTTGCAGTGTGAGTTAGAGCAACTTGGATTTCACAGTACCTCCTTGCAACAACTCCATTTTGTTTTCCTAGGATGACTTTTTGACCCCTCAATACACTGGGTTTAGGATACTGTAGCACTAGGCTGGTTAATGGGATTGAGCGTATCAGGACCAAGGAGCTAGCAGTTGCTGGATCAGGGGTGTTACATTTGTACTCAAGAGTAAACAATCTTTGACTCTGGCCTGGACCATGCCATTACTGTGGAAAGTGCATGTGCAATAAACAAGAGATTCCCCTTACTATGCAACACAGTGATTCATTCAGTCAGACCATTACTCCATTAGTTATAATTATGTTAGTATTTAAATGGCTGTAGCTGTGCGCCTGCCTTAACAATTTGGTCCATCGAGTTACGTCAGGAAAGAGAAACTTTGATGATATTATAGTTTTGAAATTTATTCCATTCAATAGTTTTTGGCAGTTTAAGGTGAGGATATGATGGCATGCTAAAATGTTCACTAAAAAGCATTAGCCTTGAAGGAAAAATTGGCCACAACATTTCTATGCTTGAGAACTGTCACATCACGAATTTATACTTCATTGCCAAGATTCTATTCAAAATTATTTACGGTTGTTATTGTAACATAAGCCGAATGGATTAAGTTTTGCATTATGAATTAAGGTTATTTGCTCATGCAGACTTGCCTCTGTGACTATGCACAGGGCTATTGTAATGTTGTCTCTTGCATTCATCTGCCCAAACTGCCAGGTCTGCATTTAAAGCTAAGTTACACATATTAACACATCATTTATGACAAGGTTATGGATTAAGTTGATCAGATTTTAAATCTGAGTTTTAACTGACAAATTCTGTACTGAGTCTTTCTGCGTGATTATTGACAGACCTATCTATAACTGAGGAACAGCCTATGCAACAATGCATGAAGATTCTATTTTATTCTTGGCAGATATTTGTCAAGTAATGAAATAGTGTCTATAGCCAAGGCCTTAACATTCATGAATATTTAACGTTATTACTATCTGACATGAAACAGGCATTTTTTGTTTGGAACCATGAATTTTGGCTGAAAGTAAAACAGTGATTGAGATGATTAGGACACAAATTTAATACAGGATAAACTGGTGACAAGTTTTGGAAAGGTAAATGTTGCTTTTCGAATATATATATATAAAAATAATTATATATATATATATATATATATAATTATATGAATATATATATATATATCAGTGGGAAGATGAGACAGTGAGGAAAGGACTGGCCATTCTCCCTCATATGCCGAGGCTAAGAAAATTAAGTCGGTATGACTGCATCAGGGACTGTTCTTTTTCATAGCATGGTTAGTTGGTTACTTTGGATTTCCTTTGATCCCAGACGACCAACTGAGACTGAAATTTAGTGAGCAGAAATTCTCTCTTTTTGCAGATCTGGCTTAGCCAACCAATTCACCACCTACTTTAGCTCTGCATGGGAGGATGACACCAAGATGTTTAAGCTCTTGCTGTGCATATTGGATTGCATATTGATATATTTGTTTTATTATTAATCCAAACACACGGATAACACATCGCACCCAAACATGCAATGCAAATGTCAAAAAGAAAGTGCAGAAAGTTAATTAAAAAATGGTATGCAATTATCTATATATATAAAAATGAAACTTTCCAATAGTTTGTGTAAAGTGTTCTCGAAACGTACTGCACAGATTGTTTTGAAAATTTCACAAAACCTTCCATTCCTATCAGAGAGTTTCCAACTTTTTTTTTTCTCCGAATAAACGCAATATTTTCCACAAAAAGTGAAATTTGCATTCCGCTCGACCGCCATTTGCAAATTGAAAACCGCACGTTGCCAGATTCACAAACGCCTTGACAGTGACTGCGACCATGCAGACGAAACATGAATTGGAGGTTGCGTCCCGTGACGTCATAAGCGATTCGCGTAATTATTTTGCGGCCTTCTTGGTTGAAGGAGGAAAGGAGCGGAGGGGGCGGGACGGAGGGGGAGGGGAGGGAGGCGGCGGGGAGGGGGAGGGGGAGGGGGAGGGGGAGGGGGCGGGGGAGGGGGAGGGGGAGGGGGGGAGGGCAGGGGAGGGCAGGGGAGGGCAGGGGAGGGGAGGGGAGGGGAGGGCAGGGGAGGGGAGGGGAGTCTTTTCTGCCACAGCAACGCGTGGCCGGGTACAGCTAGTAAATGATAAAAGAGAACTCATAATAGAACCCTTGATATGAAATTGTTGTGGTACAAAAATGTCATAAGAATTAGATGTACGGCTGATAGGATTATAATTCCTTTCTTTGATTCCATTTATTTTTACTGGTGGCTGAATTCTTCCCTAAGATGAAAGATGGTGTGTGTGGAAATGTCTCTGTGGTGATGTATGTTTAGAGATGTGTGCAAAGGTGTGGGAGAACTAATTTACTCCCAGGCCCGGCCTTAGGGCAAGGCGAGCGAGGCAACCGCCTTGGGCCCCGCGCTTCCAGGGCCCCGCGCTGTTGGCTATAATTTTTTTAAACTTTTTTTAGATTGACATTTGTTAGGCTACGTTGCAAATCAACGATGCTTGCAGTCAATTTTCGGGTGAATGTGATAACTGATTTTGGAAACGAGAGTAGGCCTATAAATTTTATGATAAACTGAGTCACAGCAACTGTTGCAGGCTATATGTTGAATTAATTTTCTCCAGAAAACAGTAAAATTTCATATTATCGTTGCAATAAAGTGAGTTATGATGCAGTGGGCCTAGTTGGTTTCTGTTATTTTCTCCATGGTTTCACTTCAATATTTTAAACAGCCTAATCGTGGTTTTACGTGACCCGCTATATCTAAGTCTCCATAGGCGGAGACCTGGGCTGAGGATTGGGGGGGGGACTGACGGGAGGTCGAAGGAAAGTCGCGAGATTTTTGACGGACGAAAATTTTCCGTGACCCTTTTCCCTAGAAAATTTTCTACTTCCGTCGCCAAAAAGTTTATGACCTTTTCTTTTTAGTCATTTCGCCCCAAAAGTCCAAAAGTCAAGAAAAAAAATCAATTTTCCCTTAAAAATTTTTCCCCACCCGCCGTGATGGTCTTGGCGCTCAACTTGGGGGGGGGACCAATACATGGCCCGTCCCCCCCAACACCTTTTTTGGGGGGGACCGTCCCCCTGTTCTCCCCTAGGTCTCCGCCCATGAAGTCTCTTTAAAGAAATTTTTGTTGGAGGAGCAAAGCACAATGGACGAGGCGACCTTTTAAGAAAGAGTTTGAAAAATACACAGAAACTAAGGACATAAGATTCTATAGATTTGATCACAGAGAAGGTCTAAATATAAATTTGTCCGTTTCATTATAGGAATCATTAGTATCTTAAGTGCTTTGGCGCAAGTATATAATTTGTCAAAAGTAAAACTTTGCTGTTAAAATAATTATCATTTTTCCAGAATGGTAAGTGCCCCTCATGCATATGAGGATGCCCATTACTTATTTACAGAAAATCAACTTCGTAAATTTTTTGCTTGGAGAGCTGCCTTGGGCCCCGCAAACCCTAAGGCCGGGCCTGTTTACTCCTAACTGCCCTCACGGGCATTCAAAGTGATTTAAACTGCCAAAATTTTTCTAACTCTAAGACCATTGTTTTGGGATTGAGGTTTATTCAAATCATCTATCCCCAAAATCAGATCGATGGTAAAATTATCAACGAGAACAAACACATAAAATTTGCTGTCAAGTGAGAAGATTACAGAGTAGAAATTGTCTATTATGAACTTCTTATTTAACTGTGCACAGATGTAGTGTTACTTGATGTTTACATTATGTTATGTGTGTGGATGACCGATGTAGAAATTGATCTTTTTGGTATGGATCTATGTACATATTTATTACATCTCTCAGACTCTCACAGGTACACAGAGTGATTCATGTATCCTACCTATAGCAGCTGGGTTAATTATAACAGCAGTGTAAGGCTGTCGTCTAGAGCTGAGGCCCAGATTATGCAAGCCTTTCTTTCCAGTGAAATTAAAAATTCAGGTAATTTTTGTGTAACATAAGGTTACATGTAAGTATAACCCTTCTTTGTACTTCATCCAAACTCTCTTCTGTGGAGTCCAGATTTTGAGGGCGTGAGAGATTCGTGAGCATCTTAACCATATTATATTTGCCATGGCAGAATTTTTACCCAAGATGCTGCTTAATGGAGGAAAGTATTTTTAAGTCTGATGTATGATGGATGATGAAGATAACCAATAAAAGTACTGGTATAATTTGTCATCAGCCAGCACAGAGCCAAGCTTTTTGCATCACAGTGGAGGCTTGCAATAACTAAAAGCATCTTCAGACTAATTTTTGGATGTATACTGAAGTAGTTATCCTATCATAACATTGCCAACAGTATTTGCTTCTTTTTAATCTTCTCTTTATCATATACTCCGAAAAAAGCCGATGGATGCTTGTGTGTATGAATGCATGCATTTATGTATGCGTGTATATACGTGTATACGCAATTTGTATATAAATCATGTATTAATACATTTTAGGACCTCTGATACACCTTGAGAGGGTGTATTGATATCTATCTGCGCCTTGGTGTAGAACCTTCTTACAAAATCTCTCAAAGCGATGCCGTATGAAAAGGTGTATTGGTGTATTGGTGTGTGCTTAAGCTATTATCAAGGGCAAATAACGAATGCAATAGATATGCGAAGTCTCTAAAGGACATTGTGCCCTGGGGTTTTGTGGACAGGAATGCTTTATGCTTTCAAAAGCAATGTAACTGTGGCTGTTTTTCTGTAGTGAGCGTATGGCCTTGATCGTACTCGGTGAACTAATCCTGTGAGATGCTACTTCCGTTTGATAGCTGCGGATGAGTCTTGGTGCAAATCAATTAATCATATGTGTAGCACCAAATCACTGCTCTTGTGATCATGATCGGAAATCATGAGCCATTAAGAAACATGTATCCGATTGAATTGTTGTTATAATTATATGTATTAGTGCTATTGATATATTGGGTGACCTCAAAGTGTCTGATGAAAGACACGCACAGCAGTGGCTGACATCAATCTACATTAATCAGAATAATTTTTTTAACCTGTCACCTTGCAGCAAATGAATCTCAGAAGCTGCAATGTTGAATGCCCAGCTGCTTTTCATAGCATACCCAAATAGTATTATGCATCAACATCGGAAGCACAGGCTGGACAATAATATACCAGCACTGGGGAAATGGATGTAACGTTCATATATATGTGTGTGTGGTGCACACTTTGAGCAAGTACAGATTGATCCTACATATATATGAATATATTTTATTTATGTTTACATTGTGTATGTGTGTGCGCGCATGTGTACCCATGCATGTGTGTGTGTGTGTACGTGTACGTGTGTGCTTCTAAAGGTATTGGTTGGCAGCATATGTTGGGCAGCAGATGTTGTTTTATCCTTGTTCTTTGTCTGAATGAAAGCCTAAGTACAGCATCAGTAGTGAGGTCTGGCATTATTACCTAACTGACTCATTCAGATGATGTTCAAGTTCACTTTCGTGCATCACTCGGACACATTCCACGATAAAGTTCCACTGAAAGCAGAACTACACATCTTGAGCAAATCTAATCTTGAACAGTCTTTTTACTTTTTTATGTGTTTCCTCTTTTTGAAAAATCGCTGCAATTACTGACACATCGTTGCTTCAGCTTGGCAGTCCTTTATCGTTTCCAGTGCTTTTGAATATTTCGTCTTTTTCATGTGTGTTGAACTCTTTATGTTCATAGATCAGTCTATAGGCGAGATATCTATGGTTTGAATGAAGTACAGATTGTTCAAGTTTAGTTGAGAAACAAAAGCAAGCCATGCTTAGACAATGCATAAGATCATCCGAAAATCTACCAAACCAATACATAACCAAATGTGAGTCTAGAGCATAAACTGACTTTAATATAAATATGTAAAACATATATTTCAACATTTTACAGGCAGAAATACATCAAACCCTAACCTTTTTCCTTTGAATTTGCATAGAGAGATTTGCGCTATTTTCGATGATTTTGAGACTGTTCTGTATATATGCAATTATGCAAGACTATATACAATACATGTAATGTATATACTGAAATTGTGCATTTTACTCTTTTTATGCATTTTTATTGTTTATCTTTATTTTGTGGAGATTAAAAATTACTTGCATGCTCACATAATTCTTGCTTGCATAGTGACTGGCTGGTTCACTTACTCGTGGTTGTCCAAATGATCAGAGTCTTTATTCAATGACTTACTTGCACATGTATCTCTAGATTCTCTAGTCTTAATTTGATATTTGATATCTAATATTTCAGATACATTGGAAGGACTAAACAGATCTATTTAGTCTTGAGAACCCTTCAGATTTCTTTTGCCAACTTGCTTCTGTTTTAAACAAATCATATTTAGGGATTTATTTAATGCAGCCACTTTGCATATGCTCAACATGTGCTTGTATATTGGAAGAGCTCTCAAATTGCCATTAGGAATGTATATGGGTATGTGTGTAACTGTGTATGTACGTAGCATTGTCTTTACGAGCCTCTCAACGGCTCTTATGTTTTGAGCATATTTGTCAAATAACATTGGGCTTGGTGAGTAGTTGCTTTCTTATTTCCTACTTCATCTATTTAATTCTGCAGCCATGAAGTAAACTTACTGAACTTTGTTTACGGTTGTTTATAATGTTAACATTTATAAAGGAAGTGTGTAATCGATTGAATCTATTGCTTCCTGTCTCTAAAGCTTGAGCAGGAGTGGTCCTTAATAGCTTCTTGTAATCACACTGGTTACTCTCTCTCTGTGTGTGGTGTACTTGAATGTTTTCTGCATTGATAACAGTATTATTATTATTATTATTATTGTTAATTGTTATTAAATAAATTTGTGTTGCGTGCAAGGACCTGGGATGATCATACGCCAGATTAAGATGCAGTTAGAGATCCAGTAAAAAGTTTCTGGATATTCGTGTCATCAAAGTCATCAAAATCACTAATGGATTATTCTGCAATTATGCTGGGCAATGAAGGAATATATTCTTAATAAAGTAATGCAGACGGCATCAAAATCGGTTACTACATCGCTAATTTATATGGTGAACTCATAGCCATCTGCCCAAATTGAAGAATTTCTACATTCTTGACCCTCTTGCCTATTTCAGCTTCTAGCGCAATATCTAGGAAGCGACGAGTTTTGAGCCCCTGAAGTCACAAATAGTGAGTTTTGAGCTGCTTTTTCAATGAAGGAAGTGAATATGGCTTGTAAACAGTATCTCGTAAACAGTAACTTAATACTATATATATATATACAGGGGATTGTACTAGTTATAAGTTCTATAACATCAGTATTAGTGCAGATGCTCTTGCCTGCTTTACTATGGATGCTTAGTGAAAGGAGGCAGCTTCATTAACATACTTGTGACAATGAACTTTGTACATTTATCTCTCCACCCATCTGTGACCATAGATATTCAATTATATATTATTTATGCACTTCTCTGCATCTCGCACTGTTATAAAAGTTAAGGGCATGAAACTGTTTAGATTATCTGTTAGCCTCCACTGTTTACAAGGAATATGTTCCCTCTCTCCCCAGCAACCTGTGGCATGAACTTTTTAATCTGTTTTGCCTCTTTTGTCAAGGCGCTTGAAGACCATTTTGCTCAATTATGATTGATTTTTATTAAACTTGGAGTGTATCTGATGAATTTCTCTTGGCACTATATAAATGTGTGATTATAATTATTGCAATAGCAAGTAATTCTCAGTTAAAAGTCCTGCTGAAACCACTTCATTTACAGTACAATCATCTCTGAAATGATCTTTGCAAACATCTTTATTCATTTATATCAAAAAGTCTTTCAAATATAATTATGGCAGGCCTACACAGCAAGAACGCTGTATTGTAATGCAGATCACAGCTAGTAGGGTTTTGCATACATTATGTACTTTCTAAGCACATAGCTTATATATACAGGGTGGCCCAAAAAAAGTGGGACCGCCTACGCGGTTTTGCTAATACTTCGGCCAAAAATAAGAATTTTTTAATCAAATTTTACTGACTTAAAGCCAATTCATATCTACGTATAACTGCCAAATTTCATAAAGATATGTCAAACAGAACAAAATGTATACCACTTTTAGTGAGACCACCCATCGTTTTTTGATGATTCAAAAACACGTTATGAAAAAATGAGCAAAAAACGAGTCTCTTAAGTCAAGTTTCAAATAATTTTTTGTCAAAAGTAACATGATAACTTGTGTTCAAAATGTCCCCCCACCCCTACCCAAACATGTTCTGAACCTATTTGTAAAGTTTCCGATGGTCTTGTTGATAGGTTTCAGAGGGAAGTCTTCCCATATCAACTCACAATTTGCCTTAAATTCTCCTATCGTTTTTGGACCCAACAAATCGCTGGGTATACTCACTAAAAGTGATATAACTTTTGTTCCGTTTGAAAGTTTTGTGTGAAATTTGGCAGTTGCGCGTCGGTATGAATGCCCTTAAAGCCTGTAAAATTTCATATAAGAATTCCTATTTTTGGCCGATATTTGTTACCTTTTTGCGTAACGTGTTTTCGAATCATCAAAAAACGATTGGTGGTCTCACTAAAAGTGGTATAACTTTTGTTCTGTTGGACATATCTTTATGAAATTTGGCTATTATACGTAGATATGAATTGGCTTTAAGTCAGTAAAATTTGATTAAAAAATTCTTATTTTTGGCCGAAATATTAGCAAAATCACGTAGGCGGTCCCACTTTTTTTGGGCCACCCTGTATATATATAATATTTATTTATAGGTTATGTACTTTCTAAGCACATAGCTATATATATATATATATTTATTTATAGGCATGCCAATGATTCCATTGTGCATACCGTATATTTACACTTCATACATGTCATGCATGCATGCGTCACTTTACAAATACAGCTGTGCATAGAATATCGAATGTACGTGTCAATTACATGCTCATCATCAAAAGGTGTTTGCATTGATGGGTGCATGAATGATATGCAGAGGAGGTTAAATTGGGAGGTCAACTTCTTTAAATCTGCATATTGGCTTTATTTAAATAATAATAATTATTATAATAATAATTTTGCGCGCTCTTGTGCAAGACTTGTTTTTGTTAAAGCGCGGTATAAATGACTAATTGTATTGTATTGTATTAGACCTTTTATACATGTAGCACCATTGTGCAATCATTACCTTCCCCTCTCTGCACATATACAATTCCAATGCTTCAGTTCCTCGTAATTCTTTTTTCATAGCATCTTCTTCATGATATAATATTGCTTTTGCTCCTCTCTGTGACTTTGCCGTGACTTATTTAATTATGTTCAGACTATTTAAACTTCCTTGTTCCTCATGTTAAGAGTAATGCTATGGATTAATCCAGATCATTCGCCTGCATTGAACCCTCACAATGGAATTTATGGTCTTCCTTCACCTGTTCAATCTGGACTCCATCCTTTCTGGTAGCTTTCATCATCTTTCTTTCACCTCGCCTTCCCCCCCTGGGGTTTGTCGCACTAAGAGCACTTCTGAAAGGTGAAGAAATGCTGTGCCAGAAAGGTCAAATACAATGGAGTACAATGCGTTGCCACAAACCAATCTAGCGTCACGTTGTTTTCAGATTCATAATTTGAAAGTTTTTACATGTTAAAAATGTGTGTGGACTGCACTTAGTCTTTAGTGATATGCGTTGCTTGTTTAGCTCGGTATCACATGATGCGTTGAATTTAGTACTGATGTACTTGTTTGCAGTCCAACATGGACCTAATTGTCTGGGTTCAGCACAGGCTGAGTTTTGAAAGTCACAGATATTGTTTAATGTCTGGTATAGACAGGCCTTGGTTATCCATTGTTTTTCTGATGATTTGATCATCGGATATTCTTGTGATGTACAGTACTGAAGATTATGCTGTTATCCATTATTATTGGTAATTATTTATCAGGTTATGGAAACATCTAGATCAGTGATGTTTGATGCTGTTCACCAATGTTGTTAAATGAAACACAGAATACATCTAAAGCATCTAGATCTGCATCTGTATATTATGTTGGGAAGGTATCTGATCTTTGATGTTGGCTTAGATGATAAAACTATGAGGATGCTTTTTTCAAGAGACAACATACTTCCTTGTGCGGTATCTTCCGTTCCTTGCTAGTCTCCAGAATTATTGGTGCATTATGACTTCATTACAGTATCGTATATTTTAAGTCTTATATTTCAAGTCTTATATTTTAAGTCTTATATTTTAAGTCTTATATTTTAAGTCTTATATTTTAAGTCTTATATTTTAAGTTTTATATTTTAAGTCTTATATTTTAAGTCTTATATTTTAAGTCTTATATTTTAAGTCTTATATTTAAAGTCTTATATTTTAAGTCTTATATTTTAAGTCTTATATTTCAAGTCTTATATTTTAAGTCTTACATTTTAAGTCTTATATTTTAAGTCTTGATCAGGCCTTGGGCAAACAGGCTTTTAAGGAAGTGAACAAGATTGATTGTGTGTTTGCGTTGAGAGGGCATTCTTGTGTTACATGCTGGTCTCAACGATTGGCACAGTTGAACAATAGCTATGTTGTCTTCACATGAACTGGCAGGTGGTTCCTCTTACAAAGTTAGAAGTGGTCTAGTGACAGTGGTCCCAGTTCAGCAGATTCCATGTCCAGAACAATGGTGGATTTGGCATGCAGGCACGCACGCAGGCAGGAACACACATCTTTGTCACCTAGCAGTGAACTTGATATCAGAATGAACTGGGAAGTAAGTGGATGCACTGTGATGTATATATTGACCCTGTGCATATCCATGACCTTGGTATTTGTCCAATGCTAGACATGTGCCAAGCAGAAGATTAGCACCTCAGTTTTATCCCTCAAAACTGGGTTGAATATTTGCCAACTGATTTGTCAGTCAGAGTGCAGATCGTTTACAGAGTGATGTATTCATTCATAGATATAGCACCTTCAATGAGTCTTCCAGATATTGCTTGCAAATTTATTTGTTTGAAATGTTCAGTTTAGATTAACAGGTCAAAATCAAACCCAAGTGTATAAACTGAGCTACAAGTATGTGCTTACAACAACTGGCTAATTAAATGTGTTGTATAATTGTACTACACGATGCATGACAATTTTAATTTATGATGGTTATGTGTAGTTAATCTAATGACTTGCATTGTATTGTGTTGTGGCTATTTATAAAGCATTTCTCTTAGCAAAACCTTTTAGAGGCGCTCCCAGTGCGATCGACCCCGAGAAAAAGGGCAGAATTTGAGGCAGGATAAAGACGAGGAAAGACTACCTGAGAGCGAACTGATGGTTGAGGTTTATTCCATAGAGAGGAGAGGAACCTATGCAGGTAGCGCATCTGGATTGAGCCATGGCTGTCCTGGTGCTGGCTAGTTATCTTAACACTGAATGTAAGCTGCTTGATCAAGTAAAGCTGTTTTCTTATTTTGCTGTTTGAGGCCATGATGATGAGCAATGCATTCACCACATAGCCATCACAGGACAATCTTGTTGAAGCCCGGTATTTAATGGCTCAGAACAGAAAGCGATATTCAGTCTGTTAGTTTATACTGATGTTAATCATGCACTGATGAAGAATAGGTATTTACTCATTAGGATAAAGACAATAGTTTGTGCATGGTGGAAAGCAGCTAAAAATATGAGAGAAAAAGACAATTGATATGATTGTTATTGTTATCTTTGATCTGTTAATATTGACCAATGGCTGAATGATCATTTACACAAGACGAGCATATACAATGTATGACGACATTGACGGTGCCAAATGTCTGCATATATCAAGATGCACTCTTTCAGATGTCGCAGAAAGTATTGCTGTTAACAGCATTTGCTTATCACTAGTATTACTAGTGTTGTTGACATTGTCATTATTTTTTTTTTCTAAGTATTTTTTATCATTGTTATTTATTATTATTGTCTATTATTATTATTTCTGTTATTATTATTACGAGACACTGTTCAGAAGACTAGGTTTTCATTTCAAATGTGATTAGCTGTAATTTTGGCAATGTTTAGTTTTTGGGTTCTTTTGTAGGCTGTGACATCACGTATGATGTACTATTTTTATGACATATTTATGACTATTTTCTGTGATATTTATATATTTAAAGGTTTGGAAGAGTGTTGCACCAACAAATATCTGTAACTACAGAAGTTCAGTCGAGAGAGACAGAAGAGAAGGGCAGCTTAATTACAGATAATACTGTCACCACTCAGCAGTTTGCACTTGTGCTTAACAAGTGCCGTTGTCATTGCCATTGTTCCAATTGTTCTGCATGTACTCTATTGTACTGGTACTCTCTCTCTCTAATTAATGTAAATACTATTCTTCTTTAATCAAGGCATTGCACACTTAGTATTCACGTAGTCTTGCCTGCAGCAGAGATATGATGAGCCCATAGCTGCTGTTATATTTAAGGGTCTTGATGCAATCATACACATGCGGATTTTACTCTGTTATTTTCTTTGTGTTTGTTTGTTTGCAATTCGTGTGTTGCAATCCTTGTTGCATGAACTTGTCACTTCTCTTCTTTGATGTGCACAACGACGTTCAGCAACTCTGAGCAACATTTTCTCTGGATGGGATTCATCCATCATTTCGGTTCTCTTTGTTCGAGAGAGTTTGCCTGTGGTGACTCTTTTGTTACATCTCAATACTGTGTGCTTACCAGAAATTAACTTTTTGTTCTTAATAACTTTGATTCCATTTAGGCTGCGCAGGGCTTTTGAATGACCAGTACGTAAAAAGTGCTGAGGCATCTAGATGTAGGCCTAGTATATAGACTATAGTACATAGATGTATTTTATTAAGAATGCCTTACGTTGAAATGGTTTCAATAAAAAGATTGATTGATTGATTGATCGATCGATCGATAATCGATTAACTGATATGAACACAATTTGCTTTGATTGATTATAGATGCATGTATTTATTATATTATATGTATAATGTCTGTGTGGATTTATCTATACATACAGTTGACACCACTTAAGTTCATGTGCTGAACCTCATTGTTAATCTGGTGCCCTTTGTTTTCGATTGGTGCTTCACAAATTTGATGATGACATTTGTGGAGATTGATGCTCATGAGAGAAGTTCACATGTACTTTGTAAAACTGGTCAAATCTAAGTACTGCAGGTTAATTAATAGTCACGATGGAGCCTACACAGAACAATGGAACCTACACAAAACAATAGAGCATACACAAAACAATAGAGCATACACAAAGCAATACGTTTCACAACGCTAATGCCAACTATGCCACTGACAGACTACCCAGCCATTTAATAGGTTTATAGAAGCGAAAGTAATGTGCAGCCAGCCTCAGGAACAGCGCTAATGTCGCCCACTAACAGATTATGTTTATAATGGAGTTTAGGCAAACAATGGAATGTGGACCAGTAGCATATTTATGTTTGACTAGTAACAAATGTTATGTTACCTGCGGATGCAGACCACAGTGCAACCAGCGCCTACTTTCACCAACCAACCAACCAAGATCAATTCTAAGAACCTTGCCAACCAACTGCATAGGCGACTAGGATGCTCTAAGCTACCTTGATGTTCCTATACATAGAGCAATACATAAAGAGCCTGCAGTCACTCTGTATATATATATATATATGTATATGTATATATACCAGAATTATGCATACCGGTATGTGCCATAAGCATAATGCCCAAAGTTGTCCTCGTTTAAACTACCTATTTTGAAATAGTATCAGCCTGCTTCTTTGCCCATGATGGACTTCTCCATTATGCACTTAGTGGAGTGGACTTCGTGCATTTTTATGTTTATATTGAGACAGTCGTGGATTATTATTTGTGTTATTACTGCCTCACTGTTGTATGTTTTATTACTGCCTCTTTGTTTCCCGTGTCAGGACTGCTATGGCTCAATCCAGATCATTTGCCTGCATTGGCCCGTCACTATGGAATGGACTTTCCCCATCCGTTCGCTCTGCCATCCTCTCTGATAGTCTTTCGTCATATCTCTCTAGTCTCAAAACCTGCCTTTTCTCTCGGGATTGCACGCACTGGGAGCACTTCTGAAAGACTCTTGCTGCAAGAAGCACTTTGCAAATGGTCAGATACAATACAATACAATGCTGATAGTTTGTATTTGAAGTTGATCGAATAGTTGAAAAATGCAAATTAGGTGCACAAGTGGCACTGATGATGTGTCATTATAGTTACAATGAGTTTTACACCTGTCAATATTGGATGGACTGAGCCGTCGCGAGTAGTGTCCTAGTCCTGGGCTATCAGGTCTGTCAATATTACTTCCTGATTTAATGCATTGTTTGGTTATTACCCTAACAAGACAGTCAGTGCTGCAATGCAGGCATTTGGCAAGTAAGTACTACAGTATGTAAGATGCAGATGTTTGATTGTTGTGACATGGGAATGTTGAGATTGTTTCCATCTTTTAATTGATGCACTCCAACGTTGAGTCATTAACAACATTCGTCCAAGAGATCAGGATTAACCAAATTCTAATCATAATCACTTCAGCTTCCAAACAACTGAACCACAATCATAAACTTGGAATTTCAAAGTTCTACTTAAAAGCTTAGATTTTCATGGAGCATTTCATTGTGTTATGCAAAGATACCAATTAAAGCACAAGGACTGGTAATGAGAAGACAAAAGGTGGAAGACGACTGTCCATTTAATTGTCATAGGACCTTCACCATATAGGACCATCATTGAACAGAACTATCACTCATATGGACCATTGCTCAATGCTCATAAGACATTTCACTCGTGAGTGGGACATAGCTCATAATTTTGTGCAGTCTGAAATTAGGCATTTGACAGTGAATTTCCTTGCAATTAGCAAGTTTTGTTTAAGCTGGCAATTACTGTATGTTTTCCAATATTAAATGAATGCTTAGTAATTAGTTAGGAGCCAAACATTTGTGCTAGATGCTGAAGATTATAGAGCCAGCACATGTACATGTAATTAATTGATTAAAGGAGTCGATACTGGCTATTTGCAATTTAATAGTCAATGTATTTGCACAGAACTGATGAATGTCTGAATATGATGTTAAAGCTTCCTACTTTGTTGTGCATATATTTGTTATATGCAATCAACTGATGCAACTACTTATTGCTTATAATTGCTTATAATTGCTTGTTGTATGCATATACATGTGCTATAGTCTAATTTAGCCTTCTGAGTGATAGTCCTATGAGTGGTAGTCCTCTGAGTGATAGTCCTATGAGTAAAAGGCCCTATAAATAGGGTCATATGAGCTGTTAGTCCTATCCAGTAATAGTCTTATGTGCTATGGGGGTATGATTGATGGTCTGTACTACCCAGAACTTGAGACTTTAATTTGGGGTTGAAAGAACTTGAGACTTTAATTTGGGGTTGAAAACTGAGGGGTGAGAAATAGAGGAGCTTGAGGCAGATTCATGATGGTTAGCAGTATACGAGGGCATCAGTGAGATGTGATGGAGTAATGGAGAATGTGGAATCCAGGTGGGACATTGTGGCAGAGTGTATGTGTAATGTGGTGTATGGGTTGAGACAGCAGCAGGTAGAGTTGTTAAGCTAAAAAGGTAAGCCTAGGGAGGTTGGAAAGGTGAGGTTGACAGACAGGCAAGATGATGGCTACAGATGAAGGTGTTTGGAATTGAGGAAACATGGTGGGGAAGATAGCGAGTCAAGGTAGAAAACAGAATATAAAGTCAGGTGAGATCAAACCCAGTAGTTAGTACTAATGAATTGCTAATGCACAAAGATGTGTGTATATATTTACATATATATAATATACAATGTTATACATATATGTATATATATACATATATACAAAAATTATCCATATACATTTATGTAAAGCTTTCGAGAAATCATAAAAGGGGCTCCATAAAGTTTCCATTGCATGCAACACATACCTAAATGTTTGTAGAGAATATCTTACATGGTGTGGGTTGGTGGTAATGGAGTTCTGTGCAAGACAATACTGACACACAATGAATCAATTGCTGCTAATGGTCATGGCAGTGTAATTCAGTTCTGTGTTAATTGCTTTATTTGAAAGATATGGTTTTGCCTTTTAACCTTTTATTTGCCATAAACTATCTCAGGAATCAATGCAAATGGTGTTTGCGTTTATGCTGAACATTTGGCCGCAATATGTGCATTGCAAGTCTGCAGGCACACAGAACTTATAGCATATGGATGTGTAGTGTTTAGCTGCATTTTGCTCTGAACTCTTCATGATGCTACAAGTTTCTGAAATTGTTTTTCTATGGAAGAATTTCTGTTTTGCAAATTCCTGATTAACATCATCGTTGAATATTAGAAATATCCTATTCATTCAGATCTTCCTCACAGCTTTACATTTTGCAAGCTTACCACTTGAGGTCATGTTTTAGTCGAATCTGCATTGCTTGGAGGATTTGAAGCATTTGTTGCCTGTTGTATTTACTTTAAATTCTTTTTTCCAAAAAAGTTTGGGATCAATATTTCTCTTACAGTCTTTATGCAGATAAATTATCTTGTAATAGTAATAATTAGCTTTGATTATAATGGGCCTGTGGGTTTTAGTTCATCAAAATTTAAATTCTGTACCTCATGAAATGCAGCAGACAAGCTGTACAGATGAGCCATAATTATAACAGACTGTGAAATAAAAAAATAGATTCAAATAGATTCAAGTATCATCAGCATAGAAATTATGTCCAGGCAAGTGATTGTCCATCAATGTTCCTAGTGGTGTATGATGTAAAAAAATACCAAGCACAGATCACCTTAATATGCCAACAGAGTAGACCTACTGGATGATAAATACACTGATTGAGTGCTTGAATTAAGTTAAGTATTAGATTTAGTGCATGATCAGAGATCACAAACAGAGCATGAAATGCAGTTAAGAGGAAGAGAATGGTCCACAATACCAAAAACAGCAGACACGGCAATGTCGAGAGCAAGTTCTGTCACCTTGTCTCTGTCCATTGAGCATATGATGTCAGTATGATGTCATTATGATGTCATTATGATGTCATTGTGAACAGCAGGAAGAGCATATTCTGTTTAGCTAAACATAATGGTATGCAGACTGAAAAATATGAAGATTAGTGACTTTGATGATTGGTGAGTTTGCATTTCGATTCATGACGTACCTTCAAGGATTTTAGATGATTGAGATGGGTCTGTATTCTGTAATTTGATGGATCATCAGGGTCAATAGAAGGTTTCTTAAGCAACAGAAGAACTGTGGCATTCCGAGCAAAGCAGATGGAAAGAATCCTTCATGCAATGGGGAACTGATAATCTATACTGATGAAGCAATGGAATGGAATCCTTGGTTTATGGAGCAGCCTCCATACACAGTCTGATCGAGATATCAACTCTTCGGCTGTACACTTCTTCCCACATTCCATATTTACTAACTGCGAGTCTCTTTAGGAGCTGTAGTAATGCGTGCAGTTATCAAGTGAGACAAGACATAACCCAGCGCAGGCAGGAAGTGCATGGATGATGTTTGAAAGAATGATAGCTTGAAGCATGATGTCTGGTGTCAAGATAATAATAATTATGTAGGTCATGTTGTCTCAGCTGGGTTGTGATGAAAGTGTCTGTGGTTAACGAAACTAAAGATAAAGTTAACTTGAATGGAAAAGAAAGGTTATTCTGTAGGAATACATTGGCCTTTGATTTTATTCCACAAAGTCTGTAGGGCATATGCGATGCGGAGACGAACTATCGGCTGCATTGGCTGAATACATTGATACGAACATAATCGTGCATAGGCATACCCATACATACACATGTGCATTATGCATTGCATACACATATGCATACATTACATATACGCATATATATGCAATTATGCATGTATGTTTATGTATGCATGTATCTTCTTGGATTTCCTTTTTATTGCTTGACTGAATGGAACAGTGTTTTTTTAAATCTTGAACATCGATTTTAAACAACGACTTTTAAAGTTCTGAGGCCTTGAAATGCATCAAATACAGAAGTTTTATGATGATCTGTGTATCATAATACACTGTACAGTTCAAAGGCCAATCTAATCATCTTTTCTTCAGTACCAATGTTTTCATCATTGTCATTTATGTAAGAATCATTATTAGCATCATCTGAGTAACATTGGTTCCAATGCATTGCCTCCAGTCTTTTTAGCAATTGCCATGTCCAATGGTCTGTAGCTTTCTTCAGCGTTAGTAGAAGCCGTATTATAGCTTACCCATTGTCTATATGACAGTTCCTGGCTATAGCCTAAAGTTAGAGCACATATATAATTCGTCTGTGTGTTGTCTATGCTGTCTGTCTATGAATGCTGTAGTCCTGCACTATTTCTGTTTCTCTTATACTTGCGGTCTAGGGAGTCTATCTAAGATTTCCTTTTGCTTAGTTTTTCTGTGTGCTGCAGCCTGAAGAAGGATGAGTTCAGACTTGTATCAGCTGAGGTGAAATTACATCATATTGGACTTGTGTGTATATAATATGTGAAGATAGCTCTACCTTGTTTTATACCTGCTGGCTTTTGCCATAACTCACACTCTATGTACATGTCAACAGTATGGATTATTATCAGAATCATTTATATATATATATAATGGATATATGTATATATATTATATGTATATCATATGTATCTGTATATGCTTATGTATGTAAGAGACATGCATTATGGGCATATGTATGTTTATATATGTATATACACACACATTCCTATAATACCTATTACATTTATTTTATATGCTTTATATACATGTCTGTGTGATACATATGGCGCATATGTGTGTATATATATATGTATGTATTCGTAAATATATATGTATAATACATATGTATATATAATATATTTATATATGTATTATACATGCATGTATGTTAGTACAAGATGTACCGAAAACATCGGAAACAGAACACTTCCTTTTCTGTTTACTTTACTGTCTCCATTCTTGTGTAAATAGTACCAACTTTTATCCAAACCAAATGAATTTATCTTTCAGTGGCTCTGAGATTTGCAAAGGTCAGGCAACAAGCCGTGTGTGTAGGACTGTAGGTTTTATTCAATAATAGTAATAATCTCATATACCGGTAAATGCGATAAAATCACATTAATATACTTTTATATTTATTTTGTTCGATTGTCCAAGTGTATTTCTAGCATTTTTAAATTTTAATTATTAGTTCAATTTAATGCAGCACTCTTCTGGTCTGAAAATTATTTTCAATAGAACCCTGCAAGTAATCTGGTCTCAAATGGCTGAACCCATTAATAGTATAACTATAGGGTACCTTGGATGTGTCTGCATACATGAGTGCTTGCGCCTAGGTGTGTGTGAGACAGAGACAGACAGAGACAAACCCTGTATTGCACATGGAAATGGAGCAAGATATCTTTGATTCTGGGAAGGTGTGTCAATTGAGTAATATAAAAGGGTTTTCCCTTGTGGATCCTCTTATATGGTTCAATGAACTCTCCAGAGCTTGTTGAACATGTACCACGTGTAGTAAAACCTCTTTGACTGCCCTTTATGATGTCATGCTCATTAAAATGTTCTGCTATGTAATCCTTAATAATGCTCTCTGATGCCGTACAATTTTGATATTGACGAAAAAAATTCAATGCAGGTTCTAGAAAATGTTGCTCAACACTTCAATTTGAATGATTGCATATGCCAGCTCTCATTCAATAAGAAAATAACTTAATGTAATTTTATGTTTTTCACTCTCAACTTCAACTGCTGTTTGTTTAATGCCACCATCTGCATTGTTATGCATTAAACACATTGCATTGCAGTCTTTGTATTGTATTGTGAGTATTGTATTGTGACTGTGGTGCATATATACGTAGTGTACCAGGTTTTGCTTTGGTCTTTGAAATAAACAATGATTACTGTAAAAATGTTTTTTAGATGTCTACATGATAACTGACACTACTTGTTAATTTAAACACAAACATGTTAGTTTACACTACTCACTAATTTACATAACAAGTTAATGTACATTAGACTACTTGTTAATTTACAAAACTTGTTTGTTTACAAAACTTGTTAAGCTGCATCACTTATTAGTTTACCAAACTTTTTAATTTACACATCTTATTAATTTACAAAACATGTTAATTTACAAAACTTGCTAATTTACAAAACTTGCTGATTCACAAAACTTATTAATTTACAAAACTTGTTAATTCACAAGCGTGTTTGGTTACATTGAGACCTGCTAACTAACTCACTCATCACCTAATAATCACTCATTTGCTTGATCGTTCATTTGCTCAGTTGTTTTGTTTCTGTGTTTTAGTTGGGACTCAGAATATAACGGTGGATGTACTGCCACCTCTAATCGGTGAATTTGAGCTCCTACACTTTGAGTTACTTCCTGGCGGCCGATGGCTTCCAAAGACGTGTATTCCTCGACAACGTATCGCCATAATCGTCCCATTTCGTGACCGAGAGTTACATTTGCGACACTTCCTCACCGTCATTCACCCGTTCTTACAGAGACAGATGTTACACTACACAATCTTTGTAGTTGAACAGGTAAACTATTCACATTTCTACTTTAAAGAGTCTCAATATAATTCCAATGCAAATTTCCTGCCTCAAACAAGTTGATTATGTACACAGCATAGCATTGATGAGTAACTAATTGATTATAAAATAGCTTAGGCTACCAGTAGCTAATTGTATTTCTGATTAATTAGTAACCAAAGTGTTGCTAATTCTAATGTGAAGCTTTTGGATGTATGTATGATTGTATGTAGTCTCCCGGCTCACATATGCTCTTCCATCCAGGGTGTGTTCTGACATCAGATGTGGGTTGGGTGGAATGGTTGAGTTGTGTTTACGCAAAGCTGAATGTAGCATCCTCTTGAGCGATGATGGTTTAACGTTGGGGGAGATTTGTGAGCAAATCGAACAGAAATTCTTCCAGTTTATCCTGTCGCCCTATCGCTGCTTCAACAAATACTTCCTGCAAAGCACTTCCATAAATTCAACGTACGAAAAAGGAGAGGTCAACATGTGAATTGCTACACATTCACACACTCCTGCTTAAGAAGTTCCTCATCATTTGTTCATTGTACAAATCTAAAAATTGGGATAATTAGGGTTAATGATGGTCCCAGAGTCTGACATGAGTAGGACCTAATGATGTTTTTAGATCATAGATACCCTTTATAAGTTTATATGGTATGATTTTTTATGTTTGCCAGTACCTTGGTAACTATTCTTGTCTTATTGCTGTTAGTGTGACCATACTCAGTGGCATGTTTAATGTTTATGCCTTCTGGCTTCCCTTTGCATACAAAGGTATTCGCCTTTGTGTCAATTGATGTTTTAATGTTGTTAATTTTGTTGCACTTGCAATAAGCAAAGATTTGATTGTTATTTTTATTTTATAGATAGGAGCATTTTAGTGACTTTAAAAGTTGCTCTTAAATTGACTTTGCACCTAATTCTAAACAAAACAATTCCATCTTTCAATATAGTTGAATGTTCTTTGCCGATTGACTTACTTACTTACTTGACTGATTTGTCCATTCATTCATTGTCTCACTCATTTGGTTTTGTTTTTAAATTCCAGGCGGCACCGAATGTCTTCAACAAAGCGTCGTTGATGAATGTGGGATTCCTTGAAGCACAGTCGTCCGCTGATTATGACTGTTACATATTTCACGATGTCGACATGTTGCCAGAAACTGATCTCAACTTCTACACGTGTTCAAACGTCCCTCGTCACGTGGGATCGCATTTAGATAAATGGAACTACGAGTACGTTCACTTTCCTCTTTACTTCAATAGCCCTGGATACTGTCCTTAAGAATAATGTTTTATATGCACATGGGCGAAGACTTAGGGGGGACAGGGGGAACGGACCCCCTCAATGAATGGGTTTATGGGGACGGCCCATGCATTTGTCCCCCCCCCCCTCCAATTGTTGAGTGTTAAGGCATGGAGACTTCACGAAGACACTGCATACACTGGCGAATAAATGACTAAAAAAAGGTCATCAACTTTTTTTATGGGAAAAAATGGGTATTTTTGCTGGAGATTTCGGCCGGATGACTAAAACAAAAGGTCATCAGAAATTTTGGTAGGCAAAATTGGAAAATTTGGTCGGCGGCTCAGCCATTCATTAGCCCAAAATCTTGAGTCCTTCCTTCGGCACCACTCATTCGTCCCCCCCCCCCCCAAGTCTCCGCCCATGTATATGCAGCAATTAATTATCTGTGCAAAATTCATTATTTTTTTATGCTAATGCTACTTGTGCTTTACTTAGTCTTTTTCTGCATTAGCCACCAACCTCAAATGATTTTATACACAGCAGCAGCATGGCTGACTAGTGGCATTCCAAAGTTTGGTCGTGTATCTCATTGTATATGAAATGAGATGCACTATTCCCCCTTGCAAAGAATGCCTGCTGAGTTTAAGATCCCTATGCAGATGTTGCACAGGTCTATCTTTGGATTTTTCTAGCAATCAGTATGCAGTCCAGGAAACATTCTTGAAACTTCATTGCATTGGTGTACATCTATTAGGTAGCCATGCTTAGACCCTCTTGTAAGTTGATATATAAACTGTAAATGGTCATATGCATTTATGTATCCATCCAGTTGTTGGGAGCCGTGTATTTACAATGTATGTATCTTGGTGTCATCCATTATGGCCACTAAGATAATATTTATCTTTGCTCCTGTGTAGCACAAGCCAAAGGATTCTTCCACACCCTGCATTAGTGCATTTGCACAGTGCAACTCGGTGCTCTGTCTTATTCAGCCATAGATCGAGTATTCATGACTTTTTGTTTTAATATTCGTAAATATTGAGATGTGACTTAATAAAATCGTTTTTTTACCTTTTTGTCGCATTACGTTTTTAGATTGTCAAAACACAGTGGGTGGCTCACTAAAAGTGATATTACTTTTGCTCTGTTTCAAACATTTCGACGAAATTTGGCTAATGTACTTAGATATGAATACCTGTAAGCCCGTAAAACTTGATTTGAAAAATTCTTATTTTCGGCCAAGATATTGGCAAAAAACCGAAAAGGATTACTTTTTTGGCCCACCCAGTACATTATTGGTATGCATTTTCTATAACCTCACGCACAGGGCACTTTCCTGGTCTATATTGTGCCACGATTGGCAAGTGACGTCCAGCAATGTTTTCCGAGTTAGTGTTAATTGAACGAGTAGATCATTTTATCCATATTGGATGTCAAATAACACTGTTGATGGTGGCAGCAACGAAGAACTGCTAGGAGGGTGGATATCAATTTCAAGCATTTGGAAAATGAATAGCAGATGAAGAAGCTTAGAAATGACAGAGAAAACTAGACAATAATAATATGAGATGACAACAGAACCCAGTGTCCTATATGTTCTCAACCGGGGGTCTGCAGACCCCTGGGGTTCCGCGGCGATCTGCCTGGGGGTCCGCAAGCAAGGCCTGAAAGCTATGCATTTCTTAGTTAAAAAATAGAAACAGAAAAATTTTCTGTCACTTTTCCTCTTTTCAGTAGCAATATGAAACTAATAATACGCTGATCAATGACAAAATCATCTGTAAGTTGTAGATGCGTCGGTTTGTTTCAATCGCTAGAGTGCAGACTGAAATCTATTTACGATCAGGGCATAAAATGGTTTGGCTAATTAATTTTTCATCAAGGCACGTCCACTAAACTCTCGTCTTTTTGTTACATTAGGTTGGTATGTGAAATCATGAACAGTTAATGATGTAGGCTATAGGCCAGCCGATTTTCACTGGTTATCAACGGGGAAAAGTTTGTAACAGACTCTAGATGCAACATCATCAACATTCTTTGTGAATGTGGATATTTTGCCTTGGTGACAATTAAAATCGATGCGAGACCCGGCTCACTTTCAGCCCTGAGGACACTCATCTTTCTTTTTGCTCAGTTTACAGCCACCCCTAAGGAGCTGAAGGCTGAGTACCATTATGGAGCTAGCAGGCATCTGAGTTCTGTTGCCATTCAACCATCTACCCTCCCTTAGGAAGGATAGGAGATTGTTTTAACAGAAAGATTGAAGAAAAATATTATCAGAGCAGAAATGAGTTTACTGCAGAAAATTGCAGCAATGTCAAAACAACAGAAATGATGGAATAAGACATAGATATCCAAACAATTCCGCTGAAAAAGTCATAGCTGAGATTCCTCTGGTTTTGCCATGTAGATCGAATCTCATGCAGTGCACTACGGTTGTTATATTATGCACAATTCGGATGAAAGAGAAGCAAAGGAAAGACTAAAACTTGTTCTCGATAGAAAGTATAAACATGGATGTTGTAAAACTTGGACTAAACATGAGAGTAGCATTGTACTTGGCAAGTGACTGAAAAATCATCGCTTACTCATAGGAACAGATTGTAATGGTGATAGTGATGGGGATGATGATTATGACATGTGCTGCTATTAGGGGCATTGGTTTTGGTCGCCATTCATGAAGTTTATTAGCAGACATTAGGCCTATGCAGAATCGACGCTTTCTGTGGTGAGCCAAGTAGTCTGGAATGGGTTCACACAGGAGCTGTGCCTGATTCCTGGGGCTCTTACTGAAGCATATTGTATTCAACTCAAACCTGCTTTTTGCCATGCTAGAGTTGGGAGCACTTCTGAGTAGTCCCACCTGAAGAAGTGCTATAGAAATTCTTGAATTACCGGTATTAATGAATTATCTTCAATGAAACCCAAGCTCCAGTTTCCTGTTAAATCTATCTGTTTGGTCCATGGAGGAAAAGCAAAGCTCTAAAATTTGATTCTTATTCTCTGATTACAATGTTAGCAGCATATCAGATGATTTTGTCTGTCTGTTCTTAGATTGCCTTATCCAGAGCTGTTTGGTGGTGTGACAGCATTCAGCAGGGAGCACTTCATACTAGTAAATGGCTTCTCAAATCAATACTACGGCTGGGGTGGTGAAGACGATGACATGTATTACAGGTAGCAAATTTCTTTTCAAAGACTACATTTTAAAAAATCTTGTGTGTGTGCATATACAACTGCTAGCAACTTTCTTCACCTAGTATGAAAAGCGTTACAGAAACTCTAATGCATCAGCAGGAGGAGACAGAGCAGAACTTGCTCATGCGGTCCATGTCCAAGTGCAACAGACTAGCTATCTAACAATCAGTCTATAATTATTATTATGAGATCACCAGTTCCTTGCTTACTGCATATGCCTTGATGCCTACATACTTACTTTACTTGCTCTACTTACTACCAGGTTTAAGATACTGTCATTTGCACTCCTGAGAGATTTCTGAAAAAACACGTATTGAATGGTAGACCAGTGACAAGCGATGTTTTGTAATATTTTAAGCATAATGTCCAAAAAATGTGAGCGAATGCATTGTTGAGTTATCCGATAAACCAGCGTGACATTTGAACTGAAAACTGTGCGCATTAATGTCATATGCATGAATTATGTTGCTGATAATTGTAAAAAATGAAAGTAATGTAGTTATCCAATTATTGTAATCTTGCTTTTATTATCGCCTTTGTATGAATTGACCCTTGGCCCGCAGAGCAAACACCTCTTCAGTATTTGGAGTCAGTTTGTCTGTGAACAAGTGGCTTAATTGTTATTGGCAATTTAGTGATTATGAGCTCTTGTTGGATTCAGTTTTGCAGGAAGCATTGTTAGTGAAAGGAGCGACTTGAAATTACCTGTGCTTCATAAGACGAGAAAGACATTATCAAGATTCAATCAATCAATCAAAAACTAGGGGCTCAGTGCCCGTAGGTTTCCGATGACCTCTTCATAATGTCTCTCCAGTTGGATCTATTCAGAGACAGATGTTTTCCACAACACTCTTCGATGTCGTCCGTCCATATTATGTGGTCTTCGTCTTCTGTTCTCATGCCCTCCATCATTGCAAACATAAGAGCCTTGAGATGTGTGCAAGTTGTTCCAAGTTTTCACAAATTACACTTGTATATTTATTTGTATTGTATTAACAATGTGAAAGTGAACTTGGAATTATGCTTTTTCTGCTTTTTAAACTTGTTCGTTTATGCTGTATTCATAAAAAATAGTCATCCATGTTAATATTGACGATATTTTTGTTGGTGTATATTATAATTTACAGAATTGTTGCCAGAAATCTAACATTCGTTAGATTTCCAGAGACGATAGCGAGATACACAATGATTAAGCATAATCTGGATCCAGGAAATCCCAAGAATGGAAAAAGGTAAACAAAGAGTTAGCAAGACTAGTATCATCTTGTTTTTAACCAGTTGATATATGTCTTTGAGGGACTTTGATTGTTTTTAACCGATTCTAAAGAATCCATTGTTTATGTTAATTCAGTGCAGTTGGATCAGCTCAAACACATGCTGAAGTCTGTTGAGAGAATTCATTAACCATGTTTGCTATACATGTATGCAAGCTACTGTGGCATGTAAATACCGGTCTAAAGCAGAAACAGATTGTAAGCAAGCGGGCGGCAATACCTGCCTGCAGTAGCATATATGCAGTAAATGATTACCTATTATGCATGTGTTAGAAACTGGTTTTAAATAGAAACTGGTTCTAAATATGACAGCGCTTGACTCTAGAAAATACATGTTTACTCCAGCCAACATGAGTGGAAGTAGAGAACAGATTTATTTAATTGTTGTCTGGCTCCAGAATGAAGTGTTGGTGATGTTGTCTGGCAATTTTTATTATTTAGATTTTATGGTGCCATGGTCATAACTAATGCACAGAATATTAATCAAGGGTCACTTGTAAGCAGATCTGCATTCCTAAACCAGCATTGTGTTAGATTTTGGCCTCTGCTTGTATTGGCCAAGTTCACTTCAATTAATTTCAATTGCATAGACACATTTTAAAACTTACTTTCAGGCATTTTGTAGAATAAATATTACTAATAAAGGTGTTCATTTGGTTTTGAACATTCTACTGAAGATGCTATAAAGCTGGTGCTTAATGCATTGAAGTTTAACTAGATGTAAATTACATTGACAGCTAATGATTATAGACTTTGTAATGTTTTACATATTATTGATATTCTGACTACATAATAAATATCTGTACATGTAATCTTTTATTTTCACAGTTGAATTTTAAATATAAATTTTTCATTCGCATATTTTTAAGGTTTCTGCAACTTTTTCCATTATAGGCCTACTCCCAAAGGTGCTAGATTCCTCAGACAGTTTCAAAATGTATGAATAATAAATAATGCTGGTTGTCTAAATATCCTTATGCCTTATTATAATCACACTATTCTGTGACTGTTGAGTTTTTCAAGTGATAATAAATTTTGTTTTTAATTTACATTTGTTTTTGTTTTCTAGGTTAGAGTTATTATACGACGAAAACCGTGAGAGAATCTATGTCGAAGATGGATTGAACTCTCTGAGGTACACCCTGCGAAAAACCGAAGCCCGTCCTCTCTACACTTGGCTGTATGTAGAACTACCATCGCATCCAGATGAAATTGATAAAGATTTTTGGACTAATAGGCGATCAAAAGCTGACGACAAATCAAAGACAGTTAATTGGTTTATTCTACTGTCCTTAGCAATTTTTATGTTTGATTTCTCCTGAAAATTATGCTATTTGTGTTTGAATGAGTTTACACGAAAGCTTCACGCCAGTCTGTCCAACTTCCCTTCTTTTTGGTTCTATTAAGGAGCGATTTTCAGTTGATGTTCGAATTATGTAATATTTAATTTTGTTAGGTTCTTGTGATTTGAAGCTTTAATTCCAAATCCATTTTGTTTTCCGTGGGTTTATAATTTAATTTACAAGAAGAGAACGTTTACAAGTTTGCTTGCAAGCAGACATTTGACAAAGTGAAGCACGTTGAGCTTTTTGTGTGTTTTAATGCTTTGAACATCTTTTGTTTTTAAATTAATAGCTAATTTTATGAAACCACAGGCTGATAAAATCTTGCAATTTATTGCACTGGTGTAAAATCTTCTTCTTATGTTGAGATTTGCTTTAGGAATTATGAAGCTATCTTATTTTAAGATCTGGTTTAAGAATAAGAAAGCTGTCTTATTTAAGGATCTGGTTTAAGAATAAGAAAATATCTTGGTTTAAGGTCCGGTGTAAGACATTTAAAATGAGGCCAAGTCCAGCATATTTTTCACATACTTTGTTGTTTACCAAACAGTCTGCTAGTTAACTTCTGAACCGTTTTTGACGGTAGGAAATGAATCTGAGCTACAAAGCAAGAGTGGAAGTTGATTGATTCCATTCCCTGGGAGCAGAGGCGTGGAATCCACACGAATCACTAAGACTGCCAAACGTCCCGGATTTGCCGGGACAGTCCCGGAATCGGCCCTGTGCATCCCATGTCCCGGATTGATCTCAAATTGTCCCGGAATTTGTGGTAAGGTGTCACTTTACAAAATGTTCGTATTTTTACACAAAACTCGACAAGTTACACAATGATTTTGCGTTCTGCGACCTACCAGACCTGACATTGTTGGCTGAACATCGGATACTGGACAGCATTTAGTCTGGGTTGAAGCCTTTAAAACCACTGACACTATACTCATTGGCATTGTGTCCTGTGTAATGTCAGTCTGTTTCAAGATATTTTGCCAGAAAAAACTAGGCTACTTGTCTTTTGATGATTTGTCTGCAGTAATTGTTAGCGATTAGGCTATAAGCTTATGTTTAGCGGATTGTAGGCCTAGTGCTACACAACAGTTGTAATATTATAGTGCAGATAGGCATATATGTGGACAGTGCATTTTGAGTAACTGTGAGCGTCCCGGAATGGCAAAATCAAAAGTTGGCAGCCCTATGAATCACACAAATGCAAAGTGCTGTGTTAATGTAACATTTGCCTACATACATTTGTAAAACTATATGCTAACTCAGGTCTACATTGTTATTTGACTTGCTATGCAGCTGTGTAATATCTCAAAGTATCTATCGCATAGCTCTTACAGACTATTCAAGAATGTCATGTAGAGAAGCTTTTTGTCAGGAAATAAAGTTTAAGAAAATAACTTTTTATTGGTGCTAATAATAGTGCTTAATCAAGCCTTAATGAATAGTTGAGATTGTAAGGATAAGAGCAGGATTTAAAGTGTGCCGGGACGGTCATGGACGGCGTCCAGGCACTTATTTTATAATCTGCACACCCTCCTGCCACTTATTTGTCCCGCACAGCAGGGAAAGATATTAAAGGAGCGTCCAAGAACTTATTTTTCTACATCTTAAGCAATGGATAAGAGCAGACACAAGAACTCCTAATCTGTGTGAATTTGTCAGATGAAGGTCAAGGTGACCTAAGACAACCACATTTTGATCTCTGAACTTTGGTGCTTATTTGCTGACCATTTCCGGATGAAGGATTGAGTTCAAGTATTTGCCGGATTTGAGTTACTGTCTACATGTTTGTATTGGTTCATAGCATAATCGAATGTTTTTTCAAGATTTAAACTATATTACAGACTCGCAGCCTTCTGGATTTTCAGACTATTTTCATTTCTCACGATTGGGTTAATCTCAGATCTTCAAGTACCAGCGATGAAATTTGGTTTAAAGATTGATGTAATCTGCTGTGCTCTTAATGAACATTTAAGCATATCATTCTCTGACCTTTCAGGTGTAATTAACTCTGCTTCTGCCGACAGTTTGCTCGTCCAATCATGTCTTGAACCATTGTCTCCTTGTTATTGTTTGTAAAGCACCTGTGCAATTTGAAAGTGTCGATAATAAATCTATTGTTTGCGAATTCCTTTGTATTCTCTTTTTAAAATCCAGTTCTTGTAAGTGATCTTACTTGTTACACGGAAATTTGATAGTGAACTCTGTACGCAGTGTACAGTCGAGTGGGGTTCATGAAAAAGAACATTGGTTCAAAAAAGCCTATTGGGAGAGCGCCTCATTTGTGACACGTGGGGGCATGGGCGTCCGCAACGGGGCGCAAGTGCACCCCCCCTAGATTTTTCGCATAGTTGCACATAAATTTAGATTATTTGGTTGTGATTGTTACAACGCGATTCTCAATGTGATTATCGATTCGTTCTACAAGTTGAACCTAGGCCTATATATCTTTCTTTCGGCGCATAACGTATAGGTAGGATAATAGGATTCTCTAGTGGTAATATGGAAATTCAAACGGTCATCCATTAAATTTAGACCATGTGACAATTATTTAAAAGTTTGCGCCCCCTAGAAAAATTCCTGCGGACGCCCATGCGTGGGGGGAGAGGGGAGTACGTGTTTGATCCTCTCAAAGGTGGTTACTGTAAAGGAACCTCGAGCAAGTCCTTTGCACACAATTGTAAAGTGGTATCGACGTTGTCTGTCATGTGTGTGCATTTGCACATTGGAAAGACGGAGAAGTCAGAAACAGAATAAAATGGCCAGATGAAAGAAAGGAGCATATGCATTGGACATTTAAGATACAGCAGCAAAGTTTCTGCAGGTACAGGGGGAGCTGAACCTTGATGCAACGCCACACTCCCCATCATGCATCAAGAGACTGCAGTAGAAGAACTGGCTAATTTGTGAAATGCAGTCAACCTAGAAATGGCCCAAGCCGGTCACGACCAACAAATCTGACATAAAAATAACCATAGAATGACAGATTGTGTACTTGGAATGTTTTACAATAACTACAAATTTTGCAGCATACTGGAAGCTTTAATATGATATACATTGTATTGTATTGCATTTATAGCACCTCTCACAGCATGACCATTCAGAGGCATTGTCAGCATGAAATACAATACCAGAGTACAAAATAAAAACAGAGTTCTCAATCAAACATCAGGATATGTACTGTATTTAAAATTTTATTTATACACAAGTCTTAGCATAACATTATTATGGTAGTAATTGTTTTCAAAGTTTTAACTTGTCAAATTATTAGTTTTTGGAGAAGTAAATTTCTTTTACAAAGGTTACCAAGACAACAAATCGCAACCAACAGTTGCACTACATCAAATAAATATTTTACTGGCATCGCTTTGCAATGTAGTAGTCAAAAAATCATTCCAGCTGACACACTCTTAATCCAAACAACCATTATCTACATCAGTTGAAGACCATTGTCCAAAAACCAATTTCCTTATAATCAGATACTTCATTTGACAGTGATGATGCAACTAGACATTTTCTCAACAAACACATTAACTGTGAAGTAGGTCATAAAAAAAAAATTTATTCTGATGCATAAGTCTATTTATTATTTGCATGATTCAGCTCAGAATACATTTTCAGTTGTGACTAAACAGTGATGTACAACGTGCCTCCATCAGGTCCATGTAACATTGTACATACCTTGTGTGTTGCATATGAAAGCAAAAGTTTAAACTCCCAAAACTCAGTTTGTCTCAGTTCATCTCAAATTATTCCATTTCATGAACTGTCCGAATCAACATCGATGAGAGATGGCAGACGAGGCGCCTTCGCAAGAGACGTCAGAGAACTGCTCTGCTGCGGTTTCTTTGAGATTTTCATCTTTTTAAACGACGACGCAGATATCGATGGTTGCCGTGGTAGCGGTGCTATGAACTTTTCGCGACCCCCTAGACCGTTGAATCCCTGTCGAAAGATGGACGACGTATTCGCCATGAAACTGTTCTTTTTCTTCAGAATATTCAGATGCATCACATCTGCGACGTTACTGATGTCCGTCATCTCCGATGTGCGGACGTCGGCAGCGGACGAAATTTTTATCAGCTTCGGTTTGCTCTCGCTGCCCGACAATTTACGTTTGGCAGTGGCCGTCGGTTGGGAGGAAGCCGACTCCTTGGGTGAACTGTCGAAAAGGTCAAACGATTCGTCGAGATCCATGACTGGGGGTCGCGATAACTTTGGCCGTTCAATGCTCGGAGTCACCTCGGTTGGTGCGGGACTTTCGTTGATGAGACGTCGAGCAAAGCTGGTCGTTGTGTTGCTTGGAGACGCGATGGCCGCCTGAAAGATGAAGAAGATTCATCACATATTCTGTTGTAATTCAAACGCAAACAAGTAGCTCAACTGTCCAAGCACAACTCTGATTTGTAAATCAAAATATACCATTAGCACATTTTACGTATTGTAATTTACTAATAGGACATTTTAGGCAGATGTCTAGGTCAATAAGTAACAATCTGTAGTTATAACAAATAACACTATTCAGTAGAAAATGAGTTAAGTTTTAATGGCCACAAAAATGAAAGACTTGACATGATGTCATAATTCTTTCTCTAGTTTCCACTAAAGCCCTTAAATACAACAAATCTGCTAACGTACGAAATTATAAAAAATCCTGAACTATTTCAGAGGAGCTCTATTGACAGAATAATAGAAATATTAATCAGAACAATAGCTAAAATACTACAGCCTTTGTTTCTACCTGGAGGGCCTCAATCTTTTTCTTAAGGCTTTTGATCTGTTGATCTTGGCCAGTGATGTCGTCTTCAAGACATTTCACTTGTTCCTTGCAGCTCGACAGTTCTGACGTTCGTTCAGTCAGCAAAGATTTCGTCGTTTCTACGTCCTTCCTCAGTTTTCGATTCGACTCCTTAACCAATCTCGCCTCCACCTTCTTTCGATCGAGTTCACGCTTGTAAACGCAACACCAGGTGGCCAACTGAGATGCGCTCGAATTCTGTCGGATCATGTCTTCGATCTCGTCTTCACATCCTGACGACAGAACGCCAAAATTATTTGCAATAATGCTTAAGAGACATGACATCAATCAACACACACACAAACACACACATTTGGACTGACAATATAATGACTGTAAGTCAGGAAATTGTTGTAAAGTAAATCCAACGCTAGATCACAAATCAGTGTAAAATCTGATCCCAATAACGTTGAGTTTCAATGAAGTCTTATCCTCCCATATATGTAACAAGTAATTATCATCCACCAGAAATAAGCTACCTAGCAACCTACAACATGAACTTCATAGCCTCTCTACCACTTTTTCTGCAGGCCCTCTGTTGTCAGGTTGGAATGAACCTCCCTTGAAGTGACGCTGTATACTTGCAATCACATAATTTACCTCTGAAATGATGCAAAATACATCAAGCAGTGATTGCTTTGCAATCGTAAAAGATAACCCGTTAGAGAAGTCTGGCATAAAAGCAAAAGAGATTGTGAAAGAATAAATAAGAAGTTGGATTGCATGCAGAAATAAAATCAGACAAACCATTGATGACTTTCTCTACACTCTGAAGATCAGTCAGCTTCCGTCTTAGTTCACCAGCTTCCTGCTTAGCAGCACTTGCCTGCTGCTGCATTGCTTGATAGTTGACCAATTCCTGCTTCAACAGCTTGTTCTTCGCAATCTCTTGCTTATGAAGACTTTCCAAAGACCTAAATAGAAATGTTTCATTAGCACAGCAGTCAGTGCCAGTAACCAACCCTTAAATGAAGTGAAAAGTTACGAATGGATCAACAGCACAAACTACATTTTTCTAACGCAACACACTAGCCGAACTTTAACATTGAATTTTAAAATTATGTTTTTACTTCTTCTTAGTATGATGCAATTGAAAGCGCATTCTCAAGGAACTTCTGTTACAACCCAAGAAAATTTGTCTTCTGATCAGAGCTACAGATTAAACTACAACTTCAGTTGCTTTGTATTATTTATGAATCACCCATGCACTCCAACAATTTACTTGAAATAAATAAAATTCATTATTTTTCTAAAACAACTAACTCCTGACATTTACGCAAGCAGTAGACTCAATTAATCTTGAAAACGTTCAATAAAGAATGGAAGTTAACAAAGAAATTCAGCGTACTTAAAATTCTCTTTTGCTTGGCTGAGTTTTTCTTCTGCAGACAACTTTTCAGCAAGCATTTGCGAGATTTCAAAATTCTTCTGACGAACATTGGCCTGCAAGGTTTCCAACTGATTGACAAGCTGGCTAGGCGCTGGTTCATCACCGTCCCCATCTAGTCTATCCGGCTGATTGATGAAGAGTTTTGGTATCACAGATTTACGTGTAACACGCATTCGACACTGCGGACACGTCAGACTTGTCTCCAGCCATCGTGACACACAACCGCTGTGGAAAATGTGTCCACAAGGAACGGCCGATATGTCGTTAGTCCCATCAAACAACTCCGTGCAGATGGTACAAAGAACCTTCATGGCAACCACTTCAGTCCTTGCCTGTAATGAAGAAGGGTATCAATAGACAACAGATCATATGAAAAGTCTCAAATAGCGTAGGTCTCACACTTCCATCACTTAACTAGCCATGCTATAGGACAAAAATTCAGTTTATAATATTAATAGCTTTGAATATAAATATTTTAGGTCCATAGCATAGTTAATATCATGAATCTAATGTTTCCAGGAGATGACTGTTGTAGCAAACAGTAGTAATCTAGTCAGAAGTGTGCATTGTTTCTTTTCAGCAAAAATTCAGTTCATAGACGTCATTCTGGAATAAATTATGTTACAGCAAGCCAGCCCCCATTTAGGCTGAAAACTGCTAGAGTTAGACCGCTGGGATTAGACTGAATCGGCAGGAGGCAACTATAGTACCGTGGACCGAATGGCTACACTAACCCTAATCCTAACCAACCCTCACGACGTCTAACTGACCCTAAAAGACACGTCAGTCCCTGATACTAGAGTTATGCCTTACTCTCTCATTACAAAGAATTGACGTTTCCAAGATCCAAGTTGACAATTTCTTTTCCTTCTTGCGGCGAAACTGCACAATCGGGGACCGCTATTAATAGACCTTAGGCGTCATGAGGGTCGGTTAGGGCTCAGGTTAGGCGTCGTGAGGGTCGGTTAGGGCTCAGGTTAGGCGTCGTGAGGGTCGGTTAGGGCTCATGTTAGGTGTCGTGAAGGTCGGTTAGGTTTAGAATTAGGGTTAGTGTCGTCATTCTTTCCAATAAATTGAAAATAGTACCCAAGATCTATTAATAGCGGTCCCCGATTGTGCAGTTTCGCCCTTCTTGCAAGGAACCGGGACAATTTCGTCCTTTTGCCTAAATCGTCGAGATACCGACACACCATAAAAATCTGGGACACGTTCCAGAAAACTCGGACGTGTCACCCTACTCTATGATCTTTTTGGTCGAGTATATAGCCTAACCCACATTTTAGATTAAATTATATCCTTTAACTCAAGACGCAAGTGAAAAACAAAATTAGAAATCATCAACAAGAAAACATAAAACAAATTACTTCATAAATAATTGTAACTTTTGTACAAAATATGACTTTTATGTCTATTTATTTATTTTAAAATTTTCGCAATTTTCACGGGCCTGTTATTCACAGAACTGAAAACTAACTATTAACGGCGCTGTTGACTTACTTCCGTTTTACTCCCATGCATAGATGTCGTGCCACTTCTAATTCTGTTTCTAAACAACTATGATGTTGTAGAACTCCACTGACAATTTTTACTTAACATAATTATACGTCCATTTGCCTTCAAAATTTAATTAGATTAATGCATTTTCAATGTAGACAAGATTCAAAATTATCCTATCTCCGATTATCGTTTAAAAGTTAGCGTTTCCAAAAACTTCTCAAATTGGGTGCGTTTTAAAGCACATTAAATTTTCTGAAATCTTAATAAACGAAGGTTTTAAAAATAGGCTGCCAACGGTCCTGAAATATTGTGCTCCTTGTCCCAGATTGATAAAATCCCTGATTTGGTCTGTCTGTCAAATGAGTTTCTTGGGTTCGCACAATTTTCCATATAGGCCAACAGAGGGCAGTAGGCCTAACTGTTGGGTTCTGCAATCCATATAATAATTATGTTCCTATCATGGTTCCTATGTGAAATGGTAAAGCATAACAGTTTCCATGTAGGCCTAGGTCTAATCTTGTGTTTTGTCGATTTGGCTTGTAGTTTTTAACGAATGTTTTGGGACCATATAGGCCCCACACGACAATATCGTAAATGTGAGACTATATAGATCGTAACTTAAGCCAACACATCCATTCGATAGACCTTCAGTATGAGGACAGGATAAATTGGAGACAATATTTAACGACTACGCAGGCATTCTTAGATTTCCAAAAATAAAAAGTTGGCAGCCCAATTTCGACATAAACAAGTTTATCAGATTTCCGATAATATAAAGGCCTCTAGACTCTAGTACAAAATAAATACAATCAGTAGGGTAAGAGTGGGATGTTGTCCTTCCATTCCAGGTTGGGTGAGGTATTAGACACCACTGCCGCACTGCGCTTAATTGCTGCACATCTGAAGCAAGACTTGATTCACCATGAAATTCATTAACTCAATATTACTAATGACGTGTGTCTGTGTGTGTAGGTGTGTGTGTGTTGTCCAAAGCCCACACTGATTTATATATTCAAATCATACTATATCACCTGCTGATGTAGCCCGGCATCCTTAATTCAGTAGCATACATTCCCTACAACCACAGAATAAAGAAAGCGTAGCCAGAAGTCTAACTCGAAGCTTTTGCTGTAATTCGGAGATTATTCTAAAAAGTTTGTAGTCCATGCCGTCGGCCATTTTGCCATGTAGGATAATAATATGTTGCGAGCATGGTGGGTTACGAATGTGAATGTTTTACCGATTCTTTATTTAAAAGTCGCTGAAAATTTAATAAAATAACGAGAACGTCTGGCGGACAGCATTTTGCAGCAATTGGGTGCACAAATAACAGTGAAAAAGAAATGTTTGTCGTTTTTTCGATTCCCGAAAGAAGATACAAGGACAAGGTAGGCTTAAGTGTAGTAAGAGCACAGATACTCGGAATAAATAAATAAATAGGGTAGCGCTTTTGTTCTGTGCTGTATTCTACAAATCAATGTTATTTTGTTCACTAGATTAATGGTTATAACTGATACACTGTTGATAAAAATTACGTGGGTAATCAGGAGTTCACGATTACGATGCTCGTCCATGTAAACAACTGGTTGCCAACGACTCAGCTAAAATAGAGCGCTGGACCTATCAGCCGCATCTCATGATACAATGCGCTCAGTAACTAATCAACGAGAGATTTAAGTAAAACGGTCAAGTTAATAAAATTATAAATGAAGGAAAATATGCAGTAGATACGAGTAAATATAAAATTTAAAACTGAAGTCACAGCGCTCTATTTTGGCAATTTATTGAGCGGCCATACTGTTTATGTGGACGGGCCTGCAGTCTTCGAGATTACCAAAAACCGATATGGTTGCCAACGACTGCACTAAATAGAGCGCAGCGGCTTGTCACATCCCACAATGTGAAGCGGTTAGTACTTAAGCAAGTAATCAATAGAAAGAAATGGTGATTTGGTACTTATGGGTTATCTACCCTGATTTATTTTTTATTTTTTTTTCCAATTTCCACGTCATGTATTGAACGATAGATTTTTTGTTTCTATTTACTTCCTATTTAACCTTCATAAAATGACCGGTACTTATGGGTTATCTACCTCGATTTATTTTTTTTCTGATTTTATGAAGGTTAAATATGAAGTAAATAGAAACGAGAAAGTAACACGATTTGCAAATGATGGAAGAATTGTAGGCTACATGTACCAACTCAGACGACATCCGCCTTAGTAGCTGTTCCGCCCCTATGATGCTATGGCAGTCGACCTGGACCTCCCTTGGACTTCTCTTACGGACGTCCCTTTTGACTCAACACTCGTGAATAAGCTGGTGCATGCGCTTGGCTTTCAAGTAGCGCTGTAGATGTTTGGAGATTACGATTATGATAAGCAAGTGTTTTCATGTTGTTGACAGGTGCAAGAAGTGGGTTCAGAATACGAGGTGACAAGATCAGATCAGCCGAACAAAGGTTACATCCTCTGTGCTGAACCCAGTCAGTTCAACAACTGAGAGTCCAACAATCGGCTGACGGGGTATGCTGAGCCAACGCTATTCGCTGTTCCAAATCCACCAACGCTTCAGAGAAAACCACCAACATCAGGAACCAGCCAGCCTCAAAGTGAAGACAGACAAACATTGGAAGAGTAGTCACAGATGGTCGGATTGGCATTAAACCATCCAGCCTGGCGAATAACACCAAAGAAGTTCTCCAGAGGATCCTGATTAAGACGCTGTGTCAATAGAAATCGAAAGCCATGATTTGATGATAAGTTATTCCACAGTAACAATAATGCATTGATATTACTTCGCCAACCTTCAAAAATTTAATTTGTGTAGTGATATCACGTCATGTAGATACAGTTATGACATGCAAAGTTGACAACCAGGACTGAACATCCAGCAAAATGGAACGATGTTTTGATCTTGCAGATAAGCTGCCTCTGCAAACTTTTGTCCCATAGCACATAGCAGTTTTCAATAGGGGGGCCATGGCCGGATTGGCCCCTCTGGATCCGCCCCTGGTTCCCAATTAATTTAGTCATTTGTATGTTTAAATCTGAACAATTGAGGCCCATCAATGTAAACAGTTGCATACTTGAATTAGGGTTCAACCTTGTGTAAACTGTTGCTTTTGTTGGGCTTTGTTGTAACTGAATGATTGCTTGTTTGATAATGTACTGTTGACACGAGTTCAAGTATAGTTAACATACTTTCAAAATTTTACCTCACTGCATGTTTCATAGTTGCAAGACTTATGTTATAAAAAAAGACAAGTATTCTTCAAGTACTCATGTTGTGTTTATTCATATCCTATATAGGAATCTGTTGTTTTAATCATATCCTATATATTGGAATCTACAAGGACCTTTTATAGTACTAGCTATTTGACCCACTGCTTATTAATATTGATTTGATTAAGTGCCTGTCAGTAATCTGGTTTCAGCAGCTTCGCTTTTATGGGCGCTATAGAAGTCTTGAGATAGGATTACGATAGATATTCAGAGCATGACAACCCCAAAGAAATAAAAAGGACTTCCAACATGTCCTTCAAATTTAGCAATAACTCCTAATACATTGTTTTATTTATTCAAAGAAGCTATATAGCGCTTCTTGCAGAGCACTACTCAGAGGCGCTCTGCGCTGGCCACTTGATGTTAAGTGTCACGATGTCATATTACCTCAGTTAGTAAACAGAGCACAGTAACCTGGAACAGTCACCATTGGCAGGTACACACAGACACAGGTGGAGCCAACCAACGGATTTCGTCAACAGCTGACAGATTGCGTGGATGGATATTCAGAGTGTCTGGAACAAGTGCCATGGGCGTCGTAAGGTAGAGCGGCTACAGCATTGATAGTAAACGTTAGATAGGCACCCACGCCGTATTTGTTACATGGGAAGAATAACGTCACAAGTCATGTGGTTCTAGAAAGTACCCGGTCTGCTGAGGTGTAGGTTATAACCGGTTAGTTTCGCCGGGCGAGTAACTCGTGGAGAACATGACCTGATGTTGAAACAAACGCTGAAAACAAGTGGGTAGGCCTATTGATCGCCATTAAACCAAACTCCGCTGTCACAAGTCGTCCAAATTTGGACCTAGGACGAATAATTAAGCTACACGAGTCATGAAAGTCATTCATTCCCAAGAAACTCCACAATTAGCCCCTAGCATAACTTTGTAGATAGTGCGCAGCGTAAACACCGGCTTTCCGTGCGGTAGCATTGAGCGAAAGTTCACGCGCGCCGCTGGGAGCGCTGCATTCGCCATAGACTATGCTGGCATTACAGCGCTTAGCATTGAAATACGACCGAGTTAGACTTCTGGCTACGCTTTCTTTATTCTGTGCTACAACACAGTGACCAGTTTAAAGTCTGCTTCTCATATTAATAGATTCCGTGAGCAGAAAATAAAATCAGAAATAAGATTCGTTGACCAACACAACTGAACACAAGCATGAGTAAATTTATGTTCTCGAAATATAATACAAGAAAAAATGTACAAAATCGACTAGAAAAAAGAATGTTTTATTGGAACCGTTCGCATACAATTAAGCAATATAAAGTAGGGTGACCATACGTCCCGGTTTTCCGGGACATGTCCCGGTTTTTTGTGGTGCGTCCCGGTGTCCCGACGACTCTGGCAAAAAGGCGAAATTGTCCCGGTTTTTTACAAGAGGGAAAATAAACTGTCAACTTGAATGAGAAATGTCTGTTTATTGTCAATGACTTAACAAATTATGGTTTGTAACCCAAAAATAAGTCGTAAGTTCGTAACAAAAGTGAAGTTGTCAATATAGGCCCTACCGTATAGAATATAGGCTAATGGTTGTGGGTCTACTGTAGTGTAAACACTGTAGGCCTACATAAAATAGGGTCTACTGCTTCAACTGTTCCTACCCGCTGATGCAGCTATATTATAGATAGGGCCTATTGCTCCGGTCTGCTAACGCATTTCTGAGATACGGGGCGAATTTATTCTGTAACAGATCCGCCGGGGGGAGAATCTATTTCGAAATAGAGGGGGACGAAGACTTTTATGGATCAAGACTGTCACGCGACACCAGCCTACTCTAACTGTCTAATCCACAATTTAAAATATGGCTAAATAATGCAAATCCTGATATTTGGAAGCAATCCTTACTCCTAAGCTAGTTTTGCAATTCTGGTGCAAAAAATATCAAGTGTCGCATGCCATCAACACAATAGACCAAACCAGCACAAATTAAGCTTGCACTTGTTTTCGTAGGCCTACGTGGCCCGGGGCTACTTCAGCCCATTGGCAAGACGTAATATGAAACTTGTGCCTTTTGAGCATTCTTTATTCATTTTCGTCTTATCGATTTTGTCATTTGGATTTCGCCATTCTGATTTTCCTCTTTTATTTACGTTCTCTGCCAAGCGGCAGGTCCAAACGTCCAATGTCTCCACGTTTCCCGCTGTTGTGCCATGTTCATCAGTTCTCTGTATCCCTCTTCCATCATCCCGTCTAGCAGTTTTTGCCTAGGCCTTCCTCTGCACCTCTTTCCCTCCAATCTTCCTTCAATTATTTCTTTCTGCAGTGAGTCACCTCTTAGCAAATTAGTACCGTACAGTAAACGATATTGGGATAAAGTGATAGCATAATATAAATCTGGTAAACTTAAAAAGTTGTAGACAATGATGTACAATCAGTGGGTGAAACCCTAATGCTTATTATGTATTAACACTCAAAGTAACAGTATAGTAGATATTTGAAGACATGTAACAAACAAAGAATATTAATTATTTACTAGCATTAATGTCGGTTAATGTAAAAAATTTGTTAAAAAATAAAATTCTACGTCATTTCTTTCAGCAGCAGGAATGATGAAATGATCCAGATGCAGAGCAATTCAATGTAAAACACACTCTTAATAATTATTAGCCAGCATGGTTGTTCAGTTCTTTAGGGTTGTTGATTGCTGACTATGGTAGGATAATTGTTCTTAATTGAGTAGTATTTTGACACCAATGTCAACCATGTCATTCTCTTAGAACAACTTACGAGCATTAGCCTACTTAAAAACTTCTTAAACACTGCAGCTTTGTACTGTAATATGTAGGATTCCAAAGCGAGTTAGCTGCACTACTTAACGACAGTTGCTCCCTCGATGCTTGGGATGTATATGAACGTGCAGTGACAATTACCAACTATCGAATTAAAAATAATCAAGATCAAAGCACAGAGACCTGTAAATTAATTAACAGAACTGATATTTTCGCAGGATGGGCAAACATAATGGTCACGGTTAAATTTTGTACCAAGAGCTTGAAGAGTGCATAGCAGGATATTAAGAATATGAGTATTTTTCATGGAGGTATCTAAATGTAAATTTCTGTTTACCTTTGTGCATCATTAGTGCTTTAGTGTGAAGAAAGTTGTTAAAAATCACAAAAAATAGTGGTTAAAAATAGATGTCAATTTTGAGGCAGGACTCTTCTTGCCCCTATGTGCAGGTGCCACTGCCCATGTACAATTGAATACACGGGTGGAATAAAGCACTAACTTCCACTAAAAACAGTGTCACTTAGTGCTTTATTCCACCCGTGTATTCAATTGTGTCTAATTCAAATTCTAAGCATGCAAACACCTAAACGTAAAATCTACTGGCATAATTATGAAAAAACATTACCTACATTAAACTTCGATAACATTTCAGTCAACAGAAAATAGACCACATATAGAGAAGCACTTTCAAGATTCACTAGAACTCAGTAGCAATGACTTAATTACAATACTGCAAGCATTCTAAAGAGATTAGACTAATTCTGTGCTAAACATACAAATCTGCAAGAATTGAAAACAGCACCATATCACAAAATACTGGAAGACACATTCTGCTCATGAACTGAGTTACATTGTACTGAGATCATGTAGACAGGAGTCCATTTCTTCACGAAGAGCTCTGTACTGCAGCTGAGTTTGAGCCAAAGCTTCTGTACACAAATCATTATAATGCATTATTGGAAGTAATGCTGAACAACCACATACAGCTTCAAATGTTATTTTCCAATATAGAAATGGTCCTTCAGGATGTTACAATTAGATTTAGAGTTGAAAAATTATAAATTTCTAGAACGTCAGGTTTCGTTGAATTTTTCACATTTTCACAACAGCTTAAAAATGTGTAAGCATTGTGGTGCTGGACAGGGTTAGAATTTCCCGAGTTGGAGTTTAAATCCCTAGTGTTTCTTAGGGCCCATAGTTAACTCTTCTTCTCATACCCAAAATCCAAAACAATCAGTTTGACACTGGTCACATTTATTTAGGTTATTTCCTAGAGTTCTGGGCACAGATGGATATTCTTCATACCAATAATAGACTAACTCAATTCAATTTGTTTAACAATTTGCTCACACAGCAAGCATGGGTACAAATAAATTATTTCCTGTATCAATTGTCATTTGCCAAATCCTTAGAATCTTTCATATATTGTATTGCATGTAAATCTGTCAATTATCATTCTCATACGCATTTCTGAGCACATCAGCAATATAAAAAACAAATTCTGAATAAAGTTTAAGCCATATACACTTAAAGTTTAGTGCTAAAAATGTTTACAAGCACATTAAAGAATAACAGTAAAGAGTAAGTTTTATGGTAATATGGATTAAGTTATGAATTACGCATATCTATAATTTGCTTTGAATATCTTGATTTAAAAGATCTGCAAACAACAAAAGAAGCTTACCTTCTAGTCGATCAAGATCTGCTTGTTTACAGTGGAGTTGTCTAGACATCGCATCTATCGTATGCTCAGTCTAGAAAGAAAAGTAAAGGTGGCACTGATCAAGTAGCTGAGTGGCAGCACTGCCCAAGGAGGAGACAATAAGACCCTGAGGTACGATTGTAATCTCCAAATAAAAAAAATGCCACACGAAAGCAAAGCACAGGGCACCAACTTATTCACTTATGATGGCACAGAGCTCATGAGACACTTGTTGGCCTGTCTTTGCTAATATAAAGTAGACAGTGTGTAAATGGACATCAAGTAATTCCATTTTAGTCACACGGCTGCTGCAGATCACAGGAAATGGCTGCCAGAAGAAACAACATCTACTCCAAGCTTCACCCATTCAAAGAAAGACCAAACACTCCAATTCACAGATGACCTCATCCCCAAAGAAACCTCGGCTATGTACTGTGAGGTCATGCAAGGCACAGTTACAGTATCAAGAGCTCATAGAAGACCTAAGGTGACATGGACTCAATTGACTGATAACATAAAGTCGTGGTTTGATTTATCATTTGGTTAAGAGACAAGCAGATTATATAAAACAAATTTCGAGTCTTGCAGCCAAACACAACAATACAATACAGAGACCAGGAAAGCATCATTGGTTTTCTAAGACTAAATGCATACTCAAAACAAATCATTTCTGTATTTAATCAAGCTTCCACATTTTAGGTCAACCAACTTCAAATACAATACAATGCATCTTTAGAACAGGCATTGTGTTTGTTTAACATGACAAGAAGTTGACTTACATCTCTGATGTGAACATTTAGTTTCTTTATCGTTGAATTGTACATTGTTTCTCGTTCATCAAGCTACAAGAAAATGTTTACGATATCATAGAATCAAGTTTATAAGAATGACAAATACATGTATAATATATTTAAAGAGTATCAATTTGGAAATTTCATGCATCTTAGACGTCCACTGCTATTTATAGATGATTTATGGATTATCGAGTTTACATTACTCTACATCATGATTACTTTACAACATTAGGTTTGAGTAATAGCAGATTAACTTTAACCAGGGTTTAATTATTAACACTAATATCCAAGCTTTTAATTGGCTTCACTATTAGCGAATAAAATGCTAACTCCAAACTGGTTTTGAATCAATCCTAATTTTAATCAGCAGGTTGTATAACATCTTCACTTTTAACATCTAAAATCATTCCTACTGTTATCAGCAAATTGCATACTCAGCTTTATCCGGTAAAATTTAATAGCTACCTAGTGAATAATGAAACAGTAAATAATTAAGTAATGAAACCTACCAATGTTTATCATATAAATTTGTTACCACCAAATAAATGAACTGTGTATAAATTTTAAAACTTGTTGAATCTAAAAAGATTTATTCACGTTTTGTTCGTTAAGTTCTGCTGCTCTGAGATTGGCTGTCAGGATATTTAGATTGACCTCCTGCTTTCGAATGCTTCTGAAAACAAGTAGATCACAAAGTAAAATAAGCATCAGAATATAATTATGAACACATAATTTTATTGCTGCACTACGGGTGTCAATAATATTGTTAGTCAATCAAAGCATAATTAAATGTCACAAGCACTAAGTATGCCAAAAACCAACTTACTCTTAACTGTTCCAAGGGAAAAAAAGAAAAAAACATTTTGATGCGTATTTGATACTATATAAGTTTCCTAAGATTAATCTCTGACAAAACTACTTCATAGACAATTAATGATATACAATATCAATTCAACAGATTAAAGATACTCCTACTCCTAAGTCCTGTCCATCTGCCTCTAAATCACATTCTTTACTCCAAAATTACATAAGTCAAAGATACTTCACATGAACACCACAATTACTGTAACTGCATTGAAAATGAATTTAGTTAAAACAACATTATACTAATCTGGGACATGTAAAACGTCATTACTTAATAAACAAGTATGGTTACTTTTAAATAAAACTACATTTCAAAATGAAGGTAAAAATGTCGGTTTAATATCCAGAAGAAACAACTAGACCATACTCTGGATTGGAGTATGATACTCCCACTTTTCACGCAGGTTTGTGATTAAATACTGAAATTTCATTATGACAGATGTTCAGACATAGCTTTTATTATTCAAGAAATGCAAAAACTCGTTTAGCGTACGCTTCTGCAATTTCAAGTTGTTCCTCTGCATTTTCTAGTTTTGTCTCCGTCAGAATGAGTTTTCGCCTGACCTGAAAGTAGCAATACTATTTATGAACTCTTCTTGTGTCTCAGATTCACATTTCGGTGTGACCTTGCGCGTGTAAGAAATTTATGTAATAATAATAATGATAAGGATAGACCAAAGTTACCATGGACATGTATTGCTAATATCTTGGTCTCCCTAATGTGACCTCCATGTGGCCCAAAGCAATTTATTGATAATTCATTTTGTATTACATTATATAAACTAAAAGATTTCTCAACATGCCAATTTATCAGTGCTTAAATTTTAAATTTCAGGAGCAAAATCTAAGAAAAATTTCAATTTATAACTTTTTAAGACTTGGTGTTATTGAAATGTCACTATTATGCAGTATGAGAATTAATAACAAAATAACTGAGGGTTAGACGTTGATTTAAGTGGAGTTGGATTGCGCAATGAAGACTTTACTGTGGGTCCTATGAAAGGCTTGGGAGGTTCAACCCCACAGAATTCCCACCCTGTTATTGTACCGGTAAGTGAGAAAAAGCCTTAAAGTTAACAAAAGCTACATCATTTCTTGATAGAAAAATTTAAATATGAAAAAATCTGAAAACCTCTTCGTATTTTCTTTCTGTATCTTCAGCCATTGTCTTAGCAGACTTTATTCTTGTTTCAAGCAATGCCATTCTCTCTTCATCAAGTTTCTCCCTATGCTCCTGTGCTTTTCGAAATCTATATGCATATTAAAATACAGCAGCAAAAGCAATGAACATCACCAAATAGGTCTCTCCATGAATTTAAACAAAGTCTCATAATGAAAGTGGTGTATGAATTTTGAGAAAAATTTGCAAGAAGAGTTATATAAGACCATTTTCAGTTCAGTTATAGTTGTCGTTAGGCTATACAGCAGTGCTGTCCAACCTTTTTGGTACCACGGGCCGCAAAAGAAAGATTCTTGAAGCCGAGGGCCGAAACAGTAAACTCAAAAGTAGTGGCTAAAATTTATTGATAGTAATTATATCAACATTGAAAGGCATAATGAAATTTAATATGGAATGTTTGTAATCTATCCATCAATCAAGCTATCGATAGACTAAAGGCCTAAGCTTATATGAAATTTAAATACAGGGTACCGCCGGTTCAAGTTTCGGAGATGCTCGGATTACGACCCAGGAATTGTCAAAAAGAAAAGTCTTGAGCAGTTTGTGGAAAGAGTTCGACAAGTCCACAGGAATAATAATGAATAGTAGCATGTGGCTAGACAAACCACGTTTATCATGCTTCATAATAGTAGAGGACCAAAATGTGCGGGAAGGCTTTTATCCCTGACTTGCTCTTTATTTGGTCTACGTCGCCTAGCCGATTTATTTTGGCTAAGATCCACTTTATGACTCGGGCGAATTTTCATCCTCCTGCTCTGGCTTCCATAAAAAATCTTCGAAGACAAAGTCTCGGTCTAAAGAGCTAGGCTGCTAGCAGTCACAGTCGTCGAACCAGTTACCAGAAAGATCCAACACATCGCCATTCGTTGGTTCTGCATGGGTCTCTTATCGGTTGTTTCTTTCTGAGCCTTAGACCTATAGAACTCGGCTATCTCTCGAAGGAATGGTCGCAGTCACAGCCTTGCAGACATGCTGGAACTCTGTAGCCTATACATCTCAGGAACTCAATAGAAGTGAACGGTTCAGGACGGTTTGCGAGGTCTGTTTAGTTGAGTAGGCCCTACAGTAATACTTGACTTGACTTATGGCCTTGGCGATGCCCCAGCACGCAGAAGCCGCTCATTTATGGAAGCTCTCCATCCTCCTCTGTTTTCCGCCTGATGCACAGCCTCCTGCATCGACAGCCCCATCTCCTGACAGTCCTCCTTAATCACGTCCCTCCATCGTTTCTTCGGTCTTCCTCTTTTTCTCCTTCCCTGTACCTCCCCATTGAAGGCTATCTTTGGATACCGGTTGTTTTCCATCCTGACCATGTGCCCAAAGTAGCGCAGTCGTCTGTTCTGTATTCTGCTCACTACTTCGTTCCGGATGTTTAATCTTTCGTATATAATCTCATTCCGTATTCTATCTCTTCTTGTGACTCCTTCTATCTTTCGTAGACAGGCCATCTCGAACACCCTTAATCGTTGTTTCTCGGTCTCCCTCAGTGTCCAGGTCTCGGAATTGTAGAGTAATGCACTTAACACCAACGTTTCATACAACTTGATTTTTGTGTCTCTGCTTATTTCCTTTGCGTTCCATATTTTCCCCAATGCCTGCCATATTCCTCTCGCTATTCCAATTCTTCTTTTCACGTCTTTCTCTGATCCTCCCTGCGTGCTGATGTTTCCCCCCAAATAAACGAAACTATCCGCCTGCACAAGTTGCTGCCCATCTGCTTCCAGTTGAAACCTCTTATCTCCTCCTCCCAGAAGTTGACTTTCTGTTTTCATGACATTTATTGCCATTCCCATATTGCGACTCACTTCCACTACGCTTGTCAGTGTTTCCTGCAAGCCCTTTGCTTGCTCTGCCAACAGTGCTATGTCATCTGCGAACCTCAGATCTCCTATGACCTCTCCTCCAATCACCGCCCCCTCCTCCATTCCATCCAGAGCCCTAGCCATTATCAACTCCAGAAATATGTTGAAGAGCAAGGGTGACAGGACGCACCCCTGCAGTACTCCCACTACGGTCTCAAACCAGTCCGAGAGTTCACCATTCACCCTTACAGCGCTGAAGGTATCCTTATATGCGTTCTCCAGTATCCTCACAATCTTCTCAGGGTATCCGTAATGTCTCATGACCTTCCACAATCCTTTCCTCCATACACTGTCAAATGCTTTCCGAAAATCTATATAGCATACGTAAAGCTCCTTCCCAAATTCTTCGTACTTTTCTGCCAGTTGTCTCAGAGTGAATATTTGGTCTATTGTACTTCTATTTACCCTGAATCCGGCTTGAGCCTCAGACAGGATCTCATCAGTCCTCTTCCTGATCCTCTGCAGTATTATTGTTGAAAACACCTTGCTGCTATGACAGAGTAGGCTTATCCCTCTATAGTTTGCACAATCCAGCTTGTCTTTTTTCTTGTGAATAGGTATGATAATTGATCGCTTCCATTCCGATGGCACCTCTTCTCTTTCCCACACCGCTTGACACAACCTGTGTATGATCTTAATTCCCAATCCTGCCGTTCCTGCCTGTATTTCCTCCGTTGTAATGTTGTCCAATCCCGGAGCTTTCCTATGCTTCATTCTGTGGATAGCGGCTTCTACCTCGTCCTCTCCCAATTCCGGTAGTTCTTCCATGTTCTTCATCTCCTTGATATTCTCCAGATAGTTGTCATCCGTCTCGTTTGGGTCATTATACAATCTATCAAAGTATTCCCTCCACCTTTCCTTAACCTCCTCCGGCTGAGTAAGTATCTTACCGTGTTTGTCCTTAATTGCCCCCACCCTCGGAGCGTGCGTCTGCGTGATTCTTCTTACAGTAATAAGAGTTGTTGAAATCATTCTCCATATAAACTTAATTAGCCACAGACTACGGCAACATAACCCCATGAAAAGAAAGAAGAGATTTAATTCTCGGATTGGTCTTCCTGGTAGCATTCCAAATCGGCATTTGTCTCAAAACCAATAACAAAAATAAATGCTCAAGTCGACCACTGACTTTATTCTTTACTAAGTTTATTTCATTTTACACAAAGGGAAAAATTTAAAGAGCCTTGGCGGGCCACTTGAAATAATCTCGCGGGCCGCATGCGGCCCGCGGGCCGCACGTTGGACAGCACTGCTATACAGTATAGCCTCCATGCAAAATTTTGCCATTATAATTGGTTTTTTTATGTTTTGCCCCTAATTCGCTCCAATGGTTGAATCAGATCCATGAGAGCCAAAAGTAGAATGAAAAGCTAGAGCTTACAAAACATTAAGAAACAATAGTTGCAAGCTGTGCCCAATCATATCAACATCAGGTTCACTTTCAAATCAAGATTCAACATCAATTTGATGCCATCCTGTGCAAATTGTCGGACTTGAAGTACAACACAAACTTGGTGCAACCAGACCTGATTCTTATCTCTCTTATTGGCCTGATTGAAGCGAGGTTCTTGGTGCCATTGATTGAAGTACTCAGCACTAGATACTGGCACAAAATAAGTTACAATCACAATGGATGATGTAATGTATCGATAAGCACTGATAGCTATACACACCTTTCAAACTCATCAACTATTTTCAATGACTCTTGAAGCTTCTCTATTGTACATTCAAGTTTTTCTTCAAGTTCAGCATTGACATCCTCCAAGCTGTTAACTCGGCTTGACATTATTTCCGCACTCCTCTCAGCCTTCAATGTCACAGCAAACAATAAAATCACACAGCAAACAATTCCATTCAAATTTCCACACATTTAAACCTGCCTCACTTATTCTGTCAGTTTTCAACTCATCAAGAGAATACACTCTGTGTGCTTGTGTGTGCATGTGTGTGTGTGTGTATAAATGTGTACAATGTACATGTGTGTCTGTGGATGTGTGTGGGTGTGTAGCATTAATGTATGTCAGTGTGTCTGTGACTCTGGTCTGTTCTGCTTCTGCTTAATGCCAGCATGCACCAAAGCATACACATTGCATAAACAGGGATGCAGACAACCCACTTTTTTCTTTACCAGCAGCTCAGCTGGCAAAAATATGTCTCATATAATGTTTTCAGTGCAGGCAATATACACATCTGTCAATATGCCTCACAAATAGTTCATAAATCTAACTACCATACAGACTTTACCACACAGCGTGACAGCAGAGGTTTTTGCATGCAGTGCTGCACAAAAAATTCTGAATGAATTTGCGCAGTTGTCAACGCACTTCTGTGCAGTTAAAAATTAGTAAAAAATTTCATTGTCATCCGACTGTTGTAATTTATCATTGAGAATTAGAAGGTAAAGAGGTTGTGCAGTTCTAAAAATTTCTCATAAGAAGCCCTGCCACATAGTGCATAACAATGCTTTGATACCACAGTGGCTTTTGGCTTGGACAACGATTTTACAATGTAGGCCTACCTGAGACCATCGACAGAATATGTCTTGAATAAAATTATGTTTGTGGCACACTAGAAGTTCTTAGATTAGAATTATCCCCAGTGATTGGGTGCACCGTTCCACAACACCAGAGCAGTGAGCATATGTCTACCTCGTTCTTCATTTCTCTGAGAGTCTCCGCCTGTCGACATTTCTCGTCGTACATGTCTTTGTATTGCTCTAATTCTTCTTTCTGCGTCTGCATCTTTCGCCGCAACACCTCCAGCACAGCACCAGCAGATCCACCATTTCGTTCGTCCATCTTCGCGTCAAACAGCAGTCCGTTTTACACACCAGCTGCCTGCTCAATTCAATCACTCATCAAAAGCTTCTGCCACAAACCATTTAAATGGGTCATGTCAAATAAGAGATATAAAATCATATAATAAACCTCCTTTGCTCCGCATCACCAACGTCAACGTCCAGAGATGCACAGAAAGTAGGCGTGGCATCACTAACGCAGAATCCAATATGGCGCGGTCCATGCAAACCGACCGCTGTGTGGCGCTGCACTCTCGACGCCTGGTCGATCTGTAAAAAACACAGTTTTGACATCAAATATTATGAACCTCTTGCCAAATCATGCAATTGGAGTATTTGCAATAAATTTATTTATTCTATGACATAGTCACAAACAGCATGACCATTATCCATTTTTAAAGAAACAAGTTATATTGTACATCAATAGAGATGTGCATTGACCTCAGAGATTCAATTTGGGTCAAGGCAGACAAAAATAATACGTCACCAATAATTGTGTCAGCGGCTAAAGGTAAACACGCGTACATACCTGGCGAGATTAACAACAACATACCTGTACCAATATCTTTGCCTGTACGATTCGGACTATTTAAATACGCTGGCCACTTTGGGTTTACTGCTTCATGCACGAGATTCGTCATTTAGGATCAATTATACCAATGAATATGGCGATGTGAAAAGTCGGGAGAGACTAATATAAGCAATAATATTATTTCGACAGAGTTTGTTCAATTTCGAGAGCGGTTATATTTCGACTAAATTTCGTAGGCCTACGCGATGACAGCGTGACCATCAAATCGCAAAGTGCACTGAAAGGAGCTATGACGAGAAAACGTCTAAGAGTCTCTAAACTCGACGGTCGACGATTCAGATATCCATATCCGGTGTATTACAGGTGAGAACTGTTCGCAAAGTTTGGCATTACATCGAAGATTGGTTTTTAACACCGATTTTGTTTAGTCAGGGTATGTCAGGTCAGATGTTTTATGTCAACAAAATAACTTGTGGTTCTATTTTCAGAATCTTAATTGTAAACATTATTGTCATTTTTTTATTATTATTATTGTATATTTTAATTAACTAGAGAATTATCCGTCTACTTGTCTGATGCATTTTGACCTGGAACTAATTCTGACCTTTCATGCCTATCACCTCTCTTTCTACTGAGATCCTGTGTATTAGCTTTACTTGAGCACTGTATAAATTTTAGGGTTGTGTATCATGATGTTAAAACTTTAGCATCATTGTCAAGCTGCAGTTGACCTAAAGGAGTCATTAAAGTCAGTCCACTGACTGAAAGAGAGATTGCCTGTGCATGGGTGCATTTCAGGGTTTTTCGGGTTCACATTCAAAATGTGTTCTGATCAAAAATTTTAACCAATTTTGTGTGTTTTCTGTGTATTTTGCAACCATTTCCAAAATAGAAAAACTCTTAAATGTGCCTATGGCTGATAAGCCAGTGGAAAGAGGTAAGTGTGCCTATGTTATTACAATGTCACTTGAAATCAACTTGAAACAGTTTTTCTCATGTCATTGTGAATACAGCGCATAATTATGTTCTTACACCAGCACTTTCGTTTTTTCTGCTGTATGATAAGAAGATAGATATGATTCAAGTGCTGGTGTTAATTATAGAATACAGATGACCATTTCAGCAGAACGCTATTGTTCTTCTTGAGCTTGTGCAATGTGTTTATCTTTAATGGCTAATTGGCTATGATCCAACACAGAAACATCTGATATTTTGTGAAGTGTTAGTGATTACTATGGCTAGGCCTATAGCTTATCTGGAAAGTCTACAACCTCAATAAAACCTGTGGCACCCAATCCAAAGTTGTTTAGTAACTGACTACTAGACATCACTAACTTAATTTTAAAGATATCATATTTGGTAGACCTACAAAGATTGTACCAGTAATAAACAAGACTCTACTAATTATTTCAATTGAAGTACGGTGATGCAGTAAAGACTCATTTCTGAGTAAATTAGTTGCTAACTTATGATCTAAAGCCAAACGGTCACTTTTGCTTTTGTGTAAATGTATCAATTGGTAATCCCTTCAGTTCCATTATTACCATGAATCTGAGGTTGAGAGGCACATGTGTGCAATGATGTTGCTTTAACATACCCGGCAATAAGTCTCCTTATCTATCAAGTTGGACTTACAAGTGCAACTGATGCTAGATTAAAGTTCTGTGTCAAGTGGTATCCAATCTATTCTAATCTAGTTACTTCTGTAATGCTGTTATCATCCTGCTCAAGTCATTAATCAACAGTTGTTTCCCATGATATTCAAAAATCGGACCACTGATAGGATTATAAGGCCGTCAGTAGTAGTTGTGTGCGTTCGGCTGGTTTCAACAAATCTTTCAATAAGCCACACATTACCTGTAGCTATTATGCTGTTTGAGCTGTATGCTACACTGCCAGCCCTTTGAGAAAACCTGGCAAAGGACATGAGATGGAAGTAATATAAAGACAAATCGAGGATGCTATAATTTGTGCATCCACAGGGCTTAAAATGTGGCTGGACAGTCATGGACGGCGTCCATGCACTTATTTTAAAATATGAATGCCGTCCTGCCACTTATTGGCCAGCACAACCTGAAAAGGTTAGGGCCTCCAGGCGCTTCTTCCTAGAGGTAAGGGGTGTCCATTCACTTATTTTCCCTCATTTGAGCACTGTGCATCCAATATATAACTTGAGATGTGATTGGCCTCTGCAGAACAGCAACACAATAAATACCTCTTTGTATTGCAGCATGCAGACTTTTGGCAGAGGTCTGCTGCTCACACTTTAGCAATGTAGTCCCCAATCCTTCACCTCATTTTAGATAAATGTTATAGAAAAATCCCAACGCGGTCCGAAACAGTTTCATGGGATTTGGATCCCCTGATTCATTTGTTGCTGGTAATTGGACTATAAAATATTCAGATTTCTAAGTAGGTAGCACTTATCTCTAGTTACACTTTTCAAGAGATGTAATCATGTGATCTACATAAGAAAGAATTAACTTTTTATACATCGTTATAAATAATGAATGACTGCTTTTAAATTCATGTCATCAAAACGTTGTAGGTATAGTTAGTGAAAACACAAATTGTGTGTGTATGTGTGAGTGTGTGCGCGCGTGCGCGTGTGTGTACTATGCATATACACTGTGTCCGGAAAAAAAACAACCAGTTTTGTAAATATGAAAATAAATAGTAAATATTCATCGATTTTCACAATTCAAACACCATTTTAATCCTGACATATTTCTCTAACAATTGTGAAAATATAAAAGTTCCAGTCCAAATAATGACGTCATAATGACGTCAGTTGCATCAAAATGCATATAGCCGGCCATTCATGCATGGTTCGGTTGGTATTATTGGCTTTTGGTAAAACGGAAATCCATTTAATAGAACCAGAAGTGAAAATAAATGCAGCTTATTAGAGGGATTGTCTGCTCTATAAAAATGTGGTGCCTGATATCCGAGAATATTCGGAACAATAGCCTACACATTTCAACAAAATAGCGCTTCAGCTCACTGAGTTCGTGAATCTGTTGATCTGTTGACTAAAAAGACTCGGAATTCATTCATCTTAATCTTTGGCCGCAAAACGGCCGCCCGCTTAAATCCCACTGATAATAAGAGTTGGAGATTGATGGAGGAGAAGGTGCAGGCTACAAGACAAGGATAAGAGACATTGAAGAACTCCGTAAGCGAATTGTTAACGCCTCGGAGGTTTTGATAAGCTGGTTATCGATGCTGCTGTTGGGTATTAGCGCGACCCTTTTGACGCTTATGTTGAAGCCAAAGGTGTACTCTTTGACCACAAATTGCAGTCTGACATAATTCAGATATAAAAAAAAATTAAACTTACATTTATTATTGATAAATTACATGATAAAATATTGAAATTGTGGATGATTTTGCACATTTATCTCTTAAATTTGACTTTTTGTGCAAATGACGTCATTATGACGTCATTATTTGGACTGGAACTTTTATATTTTCACAATTGTTAGAGAAATATGTCAGGATTAAAATGGTGTTTGAATTGTGAAAATCGATGAATATTTACTATTTATTTTCATATTTACAAAACTGGTTGTTTTTTTTCCGGACACAGTGTATATACCGTAGGCTGAAATGTTAATGGAATCTACTTGATACTTGGACGTATGACCTACTATGTAAAATACAATGAATTTAGTCACCACAGGGCAAACAATGAGATGCGTAGTAGTAGTAAACAACTTGAAAGAGATTGCTGCTGGGTTCGGAATTCGTGGAATGTCTTCTATGCATTGAGAGGGAGACCATCTAAAGAGCCGTTGGGCTTTAATCCAAATGGCGGACTAACACTGTTAGTCTAACAGTCTTTATATCCAGGTTCAGGCAGTAAGACAAGAATCTGTTTCAATGAAAGCTTGAAATCAACTAACTTATGAATGCATAGAAAAATTGTTTAGATCAGTTTGTGCATGCCCTTGAATAAGTAGAATCTTATCCTGATTGACATCTGGAAAGAAATCCTTCCATCTTGTCGCTGTTTATCAGGCACAGATGAGGGAAATAGGCCAATTCAAAAGTTGAAGGGTTCTGTTATTGGACTCTGAGATTAAATGGACCGTCACGGAACTATTTAAATAATTAATTAATGAAGAAGGATGCATTACATGTCGACAGCTGTCATGGATTTTGCTTCAATGTTTTGATTGACCGTTACAAATTGAACAATGTTTTAATCTTCTGTGTTGCTGCCTCAACTTTACCAACTTGGTGTATTATTAGTAGTCAGTGTTGGAACTACTATTTCCTTTCTGTATTGACTATTGAGGCTCTGTGCCACCACTTTGGCATGTCCCAGTTTTTATTGGGATGCCAATGACTAAAGCTAAACACTTCTGAGTAGCTGTATGAAGGAGGAGTATACACCTTGTTGTGCACATTATATTTTGTGACCTTAAGAAACTAATGCCGACTACTCAATTTTATTATAACTCTACTTTTTGAGCTTTGGCTTCTTATGCATTCCATTTTACTCTATTGCTTTAATATCTTCTCAAATACGGTACTACTTTGCACATCTATTATACCCACTGTAATACTAGGCCCTACTTGAGGAAATATTGTAATTGAATGAAGAAAAACAGTAGCATAAATTAACCTAACAACCCTTAGTGAAAATTTAAAAAACAGAAGATTTGTTAATTCTTCTGAAAATTGTTGCCTGTTTGTTTCATTTTTTATGTGGATATTTAAGATTATATAAGTGTGATGTGTATCAGAGTTGTTTCATTTTTTATGTGGATATTTAAGATGATATGAGTGTGATGTGTATCAGACATACTGCTTCACTACTTTCATTTGCATATATTGCATAACCATAACAGTAATTATCATAAGCAAAGGACGCATTAGACTACCAAATTAGATGATGCAAGCTCATGCTAACAGAATATTCCCACTACTTTTAGTTCAGTCCAAGAAACACATCAGAATCTTGCCAGTTGGTGTCTGCTATGTAACATCATTTCAAATGGAATTTGTTGTCAAACCGTGCAACAATGATAAAACTGATCTTTTGTTGAACTGTTGTTGCTGCCTGTGATTCCACTACTCGGCTTATTCAGTTATTCAGTGCATAGCAGCTTTTGACAACAGTTGTTGTTATTGTTGCTACAAAATGTTGTGCAGTCACAGAAATGTGAATCTGATTGATTGAGGCATCATGCATTGTGATATTAATGGTGTCATAGAAGTTATTTGATTTGATTATATTAGTGCTGGCCAATGATGTAGTGAGAGTAGGCCTACTTGATAAGTGGACTGCTGTCTGTAGGGCCTATGATTGATGATAAGTTAAGTTTAAATGTTTGCAAGCGTTCTTTCTGATAGTGACATGACATGCAAACAATGAAAAATGGAGTTGTTTAGACTTCATCTCAAATCTAGAACTTGTTTACTGCTGACTACTTACATGTAATCTATTCTGAAGGCTATTAAAGAATGACACTGCTATGCTAGCATTGCACACACGCACATGCAGAAACGTGCACAAACATGTACACACACACACACACACACACACACAGACAAGCAGCTGTCAGTGGTACTCCATATTCACGATTCACTGAAAGTAGGCCTACTTGACCAGATTCAAATGGCTTAACCTAGAAAGATTATTCAAATACAGACTTTTTCATCCAGTGTTGCTTTTCGATTTACGGAAGGCCTATTTATAGTAATTAAAAGTTCAGATACACACACGCATACATAACTGCATATTTGTATAGCATCTTATAAAGTTTACTACATACAACAATAGTATGTATCAGGACACTTAATCTAGTAATTGTAAATTTTAGTAGTAACTTCTATGTTGTCAGTGTATAATGTACAGGTCATCGACCAAAGAATATCAAAATTCGACCAATGGACTATCAAAATTAAGCAAACATTTGTAGTACTACAAATAGACGAATAGTATTAACATGATTACCTTAGAATTGCTGCTATAAAGATATCATTAGTAGTAATTAAAAGTTGATGGCATCAATGTTGGTTTTCAGTTTATTGACTTGATCGTTGCTTACAATAGTTCTACAATGCTGATTGTCTTTTTGTTTCTCAGACCTCCTTTGAGATGGATTACTCCAAGTTTCACGACGAAAAATGTGACACTTGTCGCTCGGGAATTTGGACCGGAAATCCTTCACGCCATCCACCACAACGACCTCGAGTTCCTTCAGAGGATCCTGGAGAACCGACTGCGAGCCGACACGTTGATTAAAAAGCTATGCATGATGGACGTCGGCCGGGGAGCGGCCTCCCGACGGGTCTCGTGTCCTCTGATCATTGCATCACAGAAGAAGGATCCAACAATACTTCGTTATATGCTGGAGAAAGGCGCCGACCCAAACTACGTTGAATACACAAGCCGCCGTCCACATGGCTACTGTGCTTTGCACACAGCGGCTAGACTGGGGTTGCTCGAAACAACAGAAACGTTGCTGCTCTTCAAAGCCAACCCAAATGCTGTTGACAGCCGTGGGGAGACGCCTTTGCTCATCGCTGTGAATGCAGATAACTGTGCCTTAGCAAAGCTGTTGCTGTCACACGGTGCGAATCCAAATGCGAGGGACAAGTACGGTTGCACACCGTTGCACATTGCGACCAGTCACGGTCATATGGAGATGGTCAACGTTCTGCTGTCGCATGGTGCTGACGTCAAGCTGCCTAACCGGAGTAGTGCTTTTCCAGTTAGCATTGCGGCCAGTGCTGGACATGTACATCTCGTTGAAGCTCTGGTGGGTGCAGACACTGAAAGCGCGAACGCAGCGTGTCTGCTGGATGGAATCAGACAAATGCCACTCCATCTGGCCGCTGCGAAAGGACATGTGGAGGTCGTAAGTGCTCTCCTGGATTTAAGAGCTGATGTAAATGCTAAGGATTCGGCAGGTAACACAGCACTGCATCATGTTGTACTCAAACCATATCAGGCCAACACTATGAGGAACATGAATCACTTCTTTGCTACGGCACAAGTGCTCATCAAAGCTGGAATCAGAGTAAACGATGAAAATAACCATGGAGAAACCGCGCTCGTGCTTGCAGCGTCAAACCAGTTTCCAAAAGTGGCAAAGTTGATTCTATCGTCTGCTGGAAAAGATTTACTTATCAAACCAGAATTACTCCAACAGATTTTACTCGAGCAGAACATTCTAACTGCAGAGAATCAGAATGAAGCACTGCTTGGCCAACAGACTGATACCCTACCCAATCAGATGCAGCCTTCTGGTGGAAACCCAAAGTCTATTCCAGCAGGAACAGCACAAAAAGTAAAGACATTTGCTGAAGAGTCAAAACCTGATTCACAGGCATTGAAAGAATCTCATCCACTCAAAGAAATTCAATCTACTGTGGCCAACTCTCACCAAACTAATCCGTCTGCTCAAACACCAGATGTATTCACAAAGCGATATCCTTTGCCAAAAAGCGACCTCAGAAACTACCAGCAGTTTAGGCACAGCCCTACGATAGAGAACGAAATTTCAACATTCACTGTTACCGCAAATAAAGGCGCGGAGAGAATGTTAATTCTCTTTGATAAGAACTCGCCAAGCGGTAAGAAAGCAACGAGCGCAGATAAAGGCAACGAGAACGAAGTCCGACGCTACGTTCAGAAAAAGCCAACGTCCACAAGTTCAGATGTAACAAAGCCCACAACAAAGAGATTGAAAAGCACAGACGACAATACAAGAGGAGATATCGCACCACAGACCGAAGATCGTGTAGAGCGAAGGGTCTCATCATCTGAACAAAAACAAAATACTGAAGGCAGAAATGATCAAAAACAGGATTCGTCTAAAATTTCTCAGCCCAGAATTTTCGACTTGGGTTCACGAGAAGATGAATTGGTGAAAAGTCGTAGTCAAAATCCTGTTAAAGATAATTCTGATGATGACTCATGTTGGATTGATTACAAGGTTGAAAAGGATGACCTGCTGACCCCATTCGCAAACAGGGACAAGGCTCCGTCCTACAGACATTACAGCAAATCACCTTCTGGATTTCGCAGCGAAGGTGGTGGGTTACGGGGATTACGGTTGAGGGTGACCGGTGAAGTCCCGAAGGCTTACACCTGCAAGCAGAAAGCCGCTAAAAGAAAGGCTTTCTTTCTGGCCACTCCTGTTGGAATCGAAAGCGTGGGTGACTTCGACCGTACGCATCTGTCCATGTCAAGCCTTCCGGAGATGGGAGGTTTGGCTTGGGAGAAAGCTATGCAGCGACGTATAGAGTGGACTGAAGCGCCAAAACCAATTTTCACAAAAGGACAAAATACTCCGCCTTCCAGAGAATTCTCACCAACTCTATCAGCGGAAAAACGTACTCCGAAGAGCGACTACCGGATCACAGGACTCTTTGCGCAACCGTATAAATCGTTTGGGAAGATTGAAACAAAGACGGACGCCATCGAAGCAGCGCTGATGGATTACGAATCGGACGAAGACGAGGAGTATGAGAGTGACAGCGATGTCGAGCCAATGACAAAAGAATGGGTGAGTGAAATGACAGAGCGTCAGTGGCATCGAAATCCATCAGAATCAGATGAACATCTAGACACGTCGCTCGACGATGTTGTAAACGCAAATGTTTTAGACGAAAGCATCTGCAGCATTGAAGCGGATCAGATTGCTGGATTTATTTCGAATGGAGATCTTAGCGGCATAACAGAAGAGGAAAGAAACTTGGGTGAACCTTCGACTGGCACAGATGAAGAACTGGAAGAGGAAACTGATGAAGAAACAGAAGAAGAGGAGGAGGATGAAGAAGAAAGTGATGAACAACAGGAAGAAGAGAGGAAAGGAAAAGGTGAAGCAGAGCAAAGGACTGAGGCAGTAGTCCACGGTCAAATCACTCCAGGAAGGTCAGGTGCTGGTGTGTTGCGTGTTTTGCATGGCTACCCCTCTAAAGGTACGCCATTTTCAAACCACTCTTCCATGGTTGTGTCCAGCGTGGAACCAGGGATTCAGAGGCTGACAATTGAGAACATCGTTCTTGCAGACAGCAGTGCATCAGACGATCAAGAGGATGATGAGATATCTGACCTGACCAAAGAAGATCTTCCGATGCAGATAGCAAATAGCGATCATCCAGAATCAGGGAAAGGTGATACCGGTGAACAGCAGAAAGAAAAAGACAGAGAAGCTCCAGTGATCGAACCTGCTCTGAAACGCAAAGACAAGGAAATCAAAGAAATGTTAAAGTCAGCAAAGGGTCGTCTTGATGTTTCAACCAAAGATAAAAGTTGGAATGGTGATGAAAAGGAGAACAAAAATGAAACGGATGAAGCACTGAATGAAAGAAGAGAAGATCTTATAAGCAGGCAATCGAAAGTGTCTCCTGGAGCTGACGATGAATTAGCCGCAGAGACACAGAAGCCTGACAGTGAGGAAAGGTTGATGGATGGAGAGAACGTGGAAAAGACAAAGAAGAAACGTAAGAAAGGAAAAGAGTCTTCGAAAAAGCACACGGAAGAATATGAGAATGTGGTTGTAGAGGAAATTGATGAGGAAACAGTCATAAGTGAATTGCCAGCAAAAGGTAAAAAGAAGACAAAGAGCAAAGTCACAAAAAAAGAATCATTTGTTGACGAACCAGAATTGAATCCTCAAATTGATGAAAATGTGGTCACAAAAGATACATCAGAGTCACAGAAACCTTCTGTACAGCACGATGTAGATGATGTCAACAAGAATATGACGAACAACGTTTATGCAGAAGAACCAATGAGAAGGCAGCGTAAAGCTGAGAAAAACCTCAGATCAGAAAGTGATGACCATGCATTGCAGAAAGAGTTAAAAGAGGGCAAAGAAGAAGAGCTAATACATGCCTACAGTGAAGAACCGGAAAGAAGGGGCAAACACCGTAAAGGACACATCATCAAGGGAAAGGAATCTGAAGAGAAGAGAGACGAATCACAAGAGCATATTGCTGAGAATATTGATTCAGAGCAACCACATGCTGAGAAAGAAAGAACAATAAATGTACGAACAAAGCCTAGAGAACTGCATTCAGAAGGAGAGGAGGCGAACATGAATGATGACGACTACTCACATCAAGTTTATGATGAAGAACCTGGATCACGAAGGAAACCAAGCAAACGAGAAAAAGCGAATGAAATGGCAAAAGATGCCATACCTGACCACGTGGAAAGAAATGAACAGGAAATGCTGGCACAAGATGAATTTACACAAGATACTGTAATAAATAAACATAAAAAACAGAAGCAGAAAAAGGGTAAAGATGTAGCTGAACAAAGTCAAAACAAGGATACAGTAAGATCAGAGGCAAATGACGAATTTCAAAAGCCATCACAGCATGAAGAAGTTGCACTAATAGAAATTGAGTTGATTGAAACGCAGAGAGAAGGCATGGAAACTTTTGTAGTGGAACACTCTGAAAAGACTGATAAGCCAGACAAGAAGAAGAAAAAGAAGAAAGTTAAAGGCAGAGTGGACAGCAACATAGACGATTTTGAAGCAAAACACGATCACTCAACAACAGCTGAAAATCTCAGCGATCAACAAAACAATCTGAGCAATGCGACAAATGAAGTTGGCGAGAAGGATTCAACATCAACCTCCATAAACAAACAAGATGGCACGTCATTCGAGACGGCCAGTGAATCAATCGGAGAAGGATCCAGTTTTGCGGGACGTGCAAAGAAAGGCAAGAAGCCAAAGAAGATCGTGGGAAAGGATGTCGGTGTGAACAACAACTGGGGCATAAATTCAGCTGTGCATAGCGAGGTGTGGCAAGAGGCGATGAATGAGCAACCTCTGGCATCTTCTGAAACAGTTTACGATGCGATGCATCTCAGTGACGCAGAGAAAACAAAGGCAAAGAAGACAGCTAAAAAGAAACTTAAGAATGCAGAAGCAGAAACCATTTTCGTGGAAGATCTTAGCGGTAGCAATATGATGGTAAAAGGTAAACCAAATTCTGCGGACAATAATAATGACCTCCTTCTTCAAACTTCACATCAACAGCAAATTTCTTCCCCATTCAGACCGCTAAAAGAAACAGATATCGATGATGAGTTTGGAGAAGAGGAATATTATCCGAAAACATCACACACGCCAGATTCTGTGGAGTGGCAGACAGGTGATAGACGTACACGAATGACAATGGAAACGAGTGTAGATGATATTATGGATGAACTGCAAGAAAGTAGAGGATACACAAATGATGTTAAGCCCATTGAAGTAGGTTTGGTCAAAACAAGACATAAATCGAGAGAAACGAGTATTGACGATGAATTAGAGTACCTTTCAGCTTATCCTGTCAAAACAAGGCAGAAATCGAGAGAAACGAGTATTGACGATGAATTAGAGGACCTTCCAGCTTATCCTGAAGCTGCTGCTAATGACACAGAAGAAGAATCTGATTCTGAGGCAGACGTAAAAGTGGAAAGAAGCGTTGAAACAAATGTAGACGAATATAGTGAGGAACCGTTCAAGAGAAGATCTTCTTCTCAAAGGTCGAATAAAGAATCAACAGACGTGGAGAAACCTCACTCGTTAAACAAACGAGAAGCTGTTGAGAGTAAGGCAAGTAAGGTGACAAATGTGGATGAATACCATGTAGTGCCTGATCCATATGGTGGGGTAGAGATCAAACTTAAACAGCCTGATAGCAGAATTGAACACATGGCAGACGCAGAGGGAACTAGTGTTCCAGAAGTTTCAGAACAATTGGAGGCAGTGGAGCCCAAGAAACCCAAACACGCTAAAAAGGGCACAAAAAAGAAAATTAAGCCAGTTGTTCAGCAAACGACAGAGGATGAAAAATACAGCGGTCAAAGAGAAATGGAGGAACTACAGAATGCCAACGAAGATCACGTGGAAGAGGCAGCTATTAAAAGAGATGAAACTAAGAAGCAAAGAAAGGTAGCAGATGAAGAATTAAATGATGTGACTTACCCTGAAGCCGCAGATGCTGAAAATGTACAGAATGTCAAGCGGAAAAAGAAAAAGCGAAAACAGACCTCGGATAAAGCTTTGAAAGAAGGAGTAGAAGAGAATTTAGAGAATGTGAGTGAGCAAGCAGATATGCTAAAAAAGAAAACACCAGAGTCAGCTTATGAAGACAATAATGAGGATGAAGAAGTAAACAACTATGACGAAGAAACAGAGATCAACTTGGATAATGATGTAAGGATATATCCACAGAAGCGAGAATATATCCTGGATTCATTTGTGAGGGAACCAAGGATAGATGAAGATGAAGAGAATCAGGATGATGAAGAAACATCAGAAATGAAAGAAAGTGATCACGAAGAAGCTATCATGGTAGAAGATTTAGACGAAGATTCACACTCAGATGATGAAGATCAACAGAAGATTCAAAGACCAATTATTAAGCTTAAGAGATTTGGAGAGGATTCTAGCCTTAGTGAAGGTGATGATGAAATAATACAAGAACATTCATTAAGAACGTTTAATATTGAAACTGCTAGTAAAAAGAAGATGCATGAAAAGCCAGTTACTATTAAAGAAAAGCCAGAAAAAGAAATGGGCAATGATGAAGATCTTGGTGAGATCAAAAGGCGCAAGAAAACTAGAAAACCAGTTGGAGAGGCAGCATATGAGGAAACTGGCTTTGAGGAGGACTTGGATAATATCAACAGACCAGGGAAAGGGCAAACAGTGAAAGCAAGAAAAGCTACTGAGGGTGATAAAAGCATGGATCATGCAAGAATACATCCACAAAAACAAGACCAAGTAAGAGGAAAAGCTGTCACAGAAACTGGAATAGATGACGATATAGAGAGTCAGGATGATGAAGAAATGGTCGAAGTGCAAGGAAGTGACATGGATGAAGACCTAGATGATGAAATTCAGCATAAGGTCAAAAGAGACAAAATAAAGATTAAGAGATTTGGAGAGGATTCCAGCCTTAGTGAAGACGATGAAGAAATAATACCAGAAAATGCGCTAAAAACCTTTAATATTGGCACTCAAAACCCAAAAAAGATGCGTGAAAAATCTGTTAGTAAACAAGAAAGACCAGAAAAAGAGATAGGCATTGATGAAGATCTTGGAGAGATAAAAAGGCGTAAGAAAACTAGAAAACCAGTTGAAGAAGCAGCATACCAGGAAACTGGCTTTGAGGAGGACTTGGACAACAGCAACAGACATGAAAATGTGAAAAAAGTGAAAGCCAATGAAAGAAATTACAAAGCTACTGAAGATGATGTAAATGTGGATGATGTAAGAACATATCCCCAGAAACAAGAACCTGTCAGAAGACCAGCTACCAGAGAAACTGGAATTGATGATGACATAGAGAGTCAGGATGATGAAGAAATGGCAGAAGAGAAAGAAAGAGATCTGAAAGAAACTGGTCAACACAAGATCAAAAGAGAAAAAATAAAGATTAAGAGATTTGGAGAGGATTCCAGCCTTAGTGAAGACAGTGAAGAAATAATACCAGAAAATGCTCTAAGAACGTTTAATATTGGAACTCAAAACCAAAAGAAGAAGAACGAAAAACCAGTTACTAAGAAAGAAAAGCCCAAAAAAGAAATGGGTAGTGATGAAGATCTTGGTGAGATGAGAAGGCGCAAGAAAAGTAGAAAACCAGTTGGAGAAGCAGCATATGAGGAAACTGGCTTGGACGAGGACTTGGACAACAGCAACAAACAAAAGAACGGGAAAAAAGTGAAAACCAATGAAAGACACCACAAAGTCACTGACGGTGATGAAAACACCGATGATGTTAGAATATTTCCCCCAAAACGAGAACCTTTCAGAGGGCCAGCTGTTATAGAAACAGGAATAGATGATGACATAGATAGTCAGGATGAAGAACAAATGTCAGACGTGCAAGAAAGTGGTAGAAAGAAAGAAACTGGAATAGATGAAGGTCAATACAAGATCAAAAGAGACAAGATAGAGATTAAAAGATTTGGAGAGGATTCCAGCCTTAGTGAAGACAGTGAAGAAATAATACCAGAAAATGCACTGAAAACGTTTAATATTGGAACTCAAAACCAAAAGAACAAACCTGAAAAATCAGTTACTAAGAAAGAAAAGTCAGAAAAAGAGATGAGTAGTGGTGAAGATCTTGGTGAGATAAAAAGGCGCAAGAAAAGTAGAAAACCAGTTGGAGAAGCAGCATATGAGGAAACTGGCTTTGATGAGGACTTGGACAATAGCAACAGACAAGAAAATGTGAAAAAAGTAAAAGTCAATGAAAGAAATTACAAAGCTGCTGAGGATGATGTAAACATGGATGATGTAAGAATATATCCCCAGAAACAAGAACATGTGAGAGGGCCAGCTTTCAGACAAACTGGACTAGATGATGACATAGAGAGTGAGGATGATGAAGAAATGGCAGAAGAGAAAGAAAGAGCTCTACAAGATTCTGGTACAGATGAAAGTAGACGCAAGATCAACACAGAAAAATTTAAGATCAAGAGATTTGGAGAGGATTCCAGCCCTAGTGATGATAGTAATGAAATAATGCCAGAAAATGCTCTAAGAACGTTTAATATTGGAACTGATAACCAAAAGAAAAAGAACGAAAAACCAGTTACTAAGAAAGAAAAGCCAGAAAAAGAAATGGGTAGTGATGAAGATCTTGGTGAGATAAAGAGGCGCAAGAAAACTAGAAAACCAGTTGGAGAAGCAGCGTACCAGGAAACTGGCTTTGATGAGGACTTGGACAATAGCAACAGACAAAAGAAGCAGTCAATAGCAAAAGACAGAGGTAAGAAAGAAAGTAGCATTGATGAAGACTTGGAGGACGACAATGACAGGAAACCGACGAAACAAACTATCAGCATCAGAAGATTCAAAGAAGATTCCAGCCTCAGTGAAGGTGATGACATAGAAGAAGATGCCAAACACAGAGCAAAAACATTTGAGATTGGAATCGACAAGAAAACGAAGATGGAGGGAAAATTGATCAACAAAACATCAAAGCCAACACCTGATGCAGCAATGGATAACGACGAAGACTATGGTGAGTTGAGGAGGCGCCAAAAGACACGAACGCACAGTGCATCAAAAGCAGCATATGAAGAAACAGGTATCGATGATGACTTGGATGAGTCAATACACAAAGAAGATGAGAAAGAATACGGCAAAAAGGTACCTGCAAACCAAGGTAATACGTTACGAAAATCTGGATTGGATTCAAGCGCCAGTAAAAAGAATTCTGATAAGTTACCGAAGGTTGATAAAAAGCAAATAGAACTGAAGAGTAAGGAAAGAAATGCGCTTAAGTTTAATAAAGCTGGAGGTGAAATAACGAGTGAGGAGGAGGAGGAATGGACAGACGAAGAGGAGGAAAAAGTGGAAAAGCGTATGGTAGATACAAAGAGAAAGACGGGTAAAGAAGTCGCATCAAAGCTTGAACCTGAGAGTCGTATAAACTCAAGAAAGCATGGAAAAACACAGGTGAACGCTGAAGAAACTTCGAATAAGGAAATAGAATCTGGTGATGAAGAAGAAGATGACTTTGAATACAGACGAAGGACAAAGGCTGCTCGTGCTTCGACAGGAAGACCTGCAGACAAACGTAACTCTTCTACAGTCATTAAGAATGATAAAGTGCTCTCAGAAACAAATTTCGACCAATTGTCTGAGTCCGAAGATTCAGATGATCACCAAATGAGAGTAACAGCGAAGGTAGAAGCGCTGCTTTCGAAAAAGAAACAATTCGACGAGCAAGAATTCGACGTAAATGAAGAGAATAAAGTCCAAAGTCCCAATATTTCCAGCTTCATGGGAACTGATGATGATCCACATTACAGAAAATTCGTCCAAATGGAGCATCGGGAAAGTACGCCAGCTGTCAATTTGAACAAAAAGAAACAGCCACCACACCCTGCAAATAATAGCCATACCTTTGAAATGGACGATTCTGAAGAGATCGGTAGTTCGTTCAGCAGAAAACAAGCTGGAAGAGTTAGTCGAGGAAGAATGAAGAAGGGACAAGGGAGGATCCAAGACCCAACTTTCGAGCCATTGTCAAATGCTGACAACGAAGGGAGCAGCAGAGGAGACGCAAACGAAGACAATAGAAGGCGTTCGGCAGGGATTCAAAGGTCTAGGAATTGGAACACGGAAGAAACCGAAATAACAGAAACCGAAATACTTACATCAGACGTTTCCAATGTTCGGAAATCAACACCATCTGCTGTAACGGCAAATGACAACACAAAGGAAGAAGCAAAGCGTAAAAGCTTACAACAACAGACTCAACCATCCAGTCTATCCAGTCCATCTTCACAAGGTCTCGATTTGGACGAAAGCATAAGAAGAAAAAGACGAATGGAAATGACTGAAGACATCACCGTAACCACGACAACAACAACAAGTCCGATTCAAGACAACAGCCTAAGTCCATCGGGAACAGAGAACAGTTCAAACAGTTGGCCAAGTCCACCAATTCGACAACCGCCGAAGAAGAGAGACATACAGCCTCTGAACTTCTCATCACCCTTGCAACATGAAACAACTTTTGATGTTGAACCGCCCCCAGCGACAAGACCTACGCTAGATTTTAGTTTACCAGAAGTAACTGTAACTCCGATCAGAGCAGATCCATCGAAACGAAGTTCAATGGAGGCGTCCATTCTGAGAAAGTCCGTCGAAATGGAAAGAACATTCCAGCGAAGAACACAGAGGCAACATTCCGCCGAAAGCCTCAACCGCCATCGTCCAAGGTCACAAGTCAATGAATGTAAGAACCACTTTCCCTATGCTACTCAATTTACATTCTGATTTTGCAGTTAATGATGATGTACAACATTGTACATGTATATTCGTTTAATTCCAGAAAACAACACGCAGAACGTAGTTGGTTTACATCAGCACAATTTACAGTATTACTTAGAACTTATCATACTTATGGTTAAGATAGTTAGTACATGTTTTTAAATAACATTTTTGGGATAAGGTTTATAGAGTCTTTATTGGAAGATTTTTCAAATATCAAGGATAAAATATGTTCACCCTCATATAATCCAACAAGAAATTAGTTCAGCATATCACCATCTGGAATTATCTCAACTTCAGAAAAATCATTATTTAAGAAGGCCAAAAGTTTTTTTGTTTAAAAAAAGTAAAACTTTTCTTATTCGCTATGAAGGAAAGGAGGAGAGAAGAATTGAACTTGTATTTTGAAAAACATACTTAAAACTGTTATCTGACTAAATAGAATCCTCTTGGCACTTGTAGTAACAACTGACTTGTAAAGTACCACAGAAGCAACATAGGCCTATATAAACTGGCAAAATTTTACATTTCAGACATCTTCACTAACTGAACTCTTTACAACAATTAGGCGCGAGTACTTGTAGTTTAATTGCAGCTTATGTTGTTTTTGTCATAGTTGATGTAAAGAAATCGAGTTCCGACGCGCATCTTTCATCACGAAGAAAGCGTAACAGCGCCCGATCGAGATCCACCGGTCACCTTGACCTTCGACCCCACTACAACGGATTGTACAGGACACAGAGAGAGCAGAAGACGAGGCCGGTCAATTTCAAACAGCCGGACAAAACGCTGCAGGAAGCGGCTCTTGAAACAATAACAACGAGCGCACTCAATGAACCTCGGTGGCTCAGAAGGATGGACGACCTCGAGAATATAGTGTACACACGAGGTGTTTATCGGCCGCAGCCAGTCTACTGGCGTGGTTCCCACCGTACAGGCAATGCTAATGACGAAAGCCGCATTTCTGGGCTTCAAGTGCCGGAGAATCATGGTTTGAATGAATCAACAGAAGACGCAAACAAAACCGGAGAGTCGCTTGACAAGTCGAAACTGAACGGAAACGGCGAGTTGAATACTTCAGCGCCACCAAAGCTTTCGCTGACGAAAGATGGGGATGATTCGGAAAACAGGAACAGCGCATTTGCAGCGTACAACAAGCGAGTTACAATACACGAGGATGGGATGCGACAGTCGCAGCTCTACGGACGCAGACGACATGGCAGGAGGCCAAAAACGATGCGACCTTATCGTGATCAACCAGACAAGGCGCCACAAATAACAGAACCGATTGCGGTTGATTTCTCCAAGTATGGCATACTTGCTCAGCTGTGGATGGAACAGGTTGACATGAAGACTGTACTGAAGTCAAAGACAATGTACCTCTCGATAATGCCATTGGGTGCACAGCCACCGGAGGAGATCATGAGGTCGATGAGGCATGCACCGGCTGGAGAAGACGAATCAGCTCCATCGCAGTGGATCATCGCCAGAGGTCGAACCATAAGGCGGCAGAAGCGTCATATGGATGGACAGCGAATGTCGGAGAGCTTCTTTCTCAGTGGTGCAGACAGTGATCCGGATCTGTCGCGAAGTGCGAATCCCATGTCGCCTGGAAAGCAGTCGCTGCTCTTCTTCAAAGTCGGCGGTCGCTGGCCAGACCTAGCCTGGGCGCTGTTCGAAGGCATTCACACGGATGCGGCGACGCTACGAATGATCAAAGACATCCAGCTGAAGAGTCCCGGCCGACTGACGGATCAGATCCAGGACATGATGAATCGGTGGTGGACGCAGAAGGGACAGTCAGCAACAATCGAAGAACTTCGCAGGTCACTTGAACTCATCAACCTTCCGTTCGTTCAGGACGAGACGCTGAACGTCACGATGGCCAATTCCTTTTTCAGCACGTCAGACTTAGAGAACAAACTCGCGTTAGAAGAAGTCGGTGCTGCAGATCCCGATGTGAGTCGCATGGTTCACGAGTATAATCTGCATTCGCACAACGCAAGTTTAAACGCTGATCATCGACAAAGTCCACAGACAGCTCAGCCGTTCAGCTCCGACGCTCTCCTCCGTCAGATGCAGCAGAAAGGTCTGCTGACCAAGAGTTCACCAACGCTGAGGAACAGTCAGCTAAAGCAAGCAGGCGATAATCGCAACAGCAGCATGGGACGAAGCGAGTCGAGAGATGCGAGCTTCATTCGTCATCAATCGCGTAACGAAAGTCTGCGCATGTTTTCCAGCCAAGACAGCCTTAACACGGAAAATGTCGGTGATGACAGCAAACGAAAATCATTCGTGATCGTTCAACCTCAGCTAAAGAAATCAAAGGACAAAAAGGTGAGAACAGTTTACTCTTCGCTCCAGATCTTACTTTGTCTCGTGTTTGGCAAGTTCAGTTACAACAAATAACTGTAATTATAAAAGTATATAAATGCCACAGCACTACTCTGAAGCGAAGTGCAAAACATTTACAAGCACTGAAAAGGCACGGCCAGCAACGTCTGCACAATTCTGAATAATTGCATTGATCAGCAAACGTTTTTATTTCGACCACCTGTATCTACCTTCATATACTATAACAAATTTTATATAACATTTTAACGTCAGTATTGACTTTACAAAAAGTGCAGCTCACAGTTAAAGTGTTAATTAATAATTATTAAGTACATTTTTGACACTAACAGGCGATTAAAAATTACTTTGTATGTGTATTTTGTTTTTTACAGTTTCGACATGAGTCAAACATGTAAAGCAACGAGGTCTTTGACCATGGAACTCAGAGACAGATGTTGAAACTATTCGGAATGTCAAAATTAATGACGATTCTATTGTGTAATATGTCTATGCTACTGACCGTCCGTCCCATAACTTGTCATCGAGAGTTGTCTAAAACTGCAGTTTTGGAAAGCATGCTCATATTTTTAAAACTGAGAAAGTTGTTTCTTTAAGTTATACTGCTTCTGTTTGTTGTGCTTTTATTTAGATGTTTAACAGTCTGCTTACATTTATGCATGAGAACAGGACCGAACAGCTAACATATTTAACATATTAACCATAGCAAAGTGGTAGCGAAGACCGCAGATTTAACAAGAACTGTTATGGCAGAAAAGAGGTTAACATATAATAGCTTTTCACTCAATTGGACAGTGCTAAGTGAAGTTCACTTATTTTAGTTAAGGTCAAGTTTAATTATTTCAGTAAACAGAAAAATGATGTGATCTATCATAATAGGATAAATTTTAATTTCAGACCATAAACCTTAACGTGCTTTGAGAATAGCGTGTCTTCTCAGTTCTAAGGAATACAATGGTCTTTTGTTATTTGCAAGCTTCAATTAATTGCTTCCAGCTTTGTTTTGCTAGTTAACAGGTGTTAGAGCTTATTTCTGTTGATACTGGTATATCTTTGAGATTATATGTTTTGTTGGTGCCATTTTTTTAAGATAGTGGCATACATGTATTATGGTTGAGATTACATAATGGCAAAGCAGTTGCTGAGTAACTTCAAACGGCAGCCATTTATGCAAGTAGTGTTTAGTTTGGTTATGTCAAGAATACGTTTGCATATCAGTTCTGATATAATTGTACATTGTTAAATTGTAATTTTTTTAATGCAGACTTTATAGAATTGTTACAATGGGCGATACACGTATGAGATCAAGTTTTAAAGCGATTTTGTAACAGAACTGCAAACACTACAGTAAGCTACATGCATATTGTTATTGTTTTTAAAAAAATTCATATCGATGACTTTTGTGTAGGTTTAGAAATGATGAACATAACAACAGAAATCTAATTTAAATCTGTCCTAAAATGATAAATTGATTAGAAATAGTTATCTAGCTATAGTTTTGCCAGTACTCCTCTACTACAGAGACCCTAAACTAGTGGTATAAGCTTGACACTTTTGACATGTGCGAATTTTGTTATAAGAAGAACCATGATGGCACCATTCTCTGCCAAGTGCTGTTAAAAACACAAACCGCACTTTGCTCAGTCTCCAAAAGACAAGTGCCACCACAGTTCTGTGGGTGATCGTAAACAAATCCCTGAAGTATAAGATGACCAACTGCTCAACCTTGAAGGATCTCACACAGCTAAATTTATTTTGAACTGGATACAGCATGGAGTACCAGTACAGAACCATGTGGCATGCAGCCGAACACAAATGTGTCTGCATAATACACTTGTGCTTCAGTGGCCTTTAAAACTCTAGGCTCATCAAACAAGATGGCATAATGGCATTAGTTATCATAAATCTGAAAAGAGGTAGGCTAGGTGTCTCTCTTTGAATGCATTAGCCTAGCCATCCACACAACACATCCGCCTTTCAAAAACATAATATTCTTCAAGTAGGACAATAGCAAAGACTGACTATAAGTCTTACTAGAATAAATATTATTAATGTAAATGTAATGATTATTATTATTATAGATTTCGAGGAACAGATCACATTAAATTTCTTAGTAATCACTCTGTCTTCCACTTCCTGAGTAATGTCTCGAGTTTCGGTAAATACTTTTCACAGATGCTTTTCCCCATGCTATCAAGTTCATCATTGTGCAGACGTAAATCAGAAGTAAGTACCGACATGATATCACACGGATCATAGTCGCCTTCATTTGACGTGCCTTCAATAGAAGTACTTTCAGTTGATTTCATTTCAACTACTTTGTATTCTACTAATGTTGAATCAGACAGCCTCTGATCTGCAGTGGCTGCCAGTACAGTTGAAACTTTGTTGAGATCTCCTGTATTTAAATTTGAATGTTCGGCATTATCCGCTGTCTTAATCGAAAATTTATCGTCATGAGAAAATGCTTTCACGTCTGAAGTATCCACAGCCAGAGTCACTGATGAAAAGTTAATTTCCAAAGGAGTGATGTCTGTACTCAATCCGCTGAGAGGGGAGTCTGTGGCAAGTGACATTTCTGGTTTCGATTGACAACATGATCCATCCGCTGTACATCGTGTCTCACCCTCAACTGAACTCGATTTCATCTCAGTTTTATCAGCACATGATGCGACAGGTTTTGCCGAAAGATGTGAACTGTTGATGAATGGTCTGTCTACGTTCTTCAAATGAATAATGTAGGCTGCCCAGTCTTCCTCTAGTTCTTGCTTCAAAGCATCAGTTTCAATGTGTGTACGGTGAGGCATGCTATCGGCTTGCATCAGTTCAATGACATTCCTAAAACAGTTCATTACACATTCATTAAAACTAGATATTTGTCCATTCATATCTGCAACGTCACAATTTAATAGCACAGATTAATGTATTTCAGTTTATGTTCAATTACAGCCTTTCAGTATTGCTGCACGAAGCATTGGAAACACTCATCAAATTACATTATAAGCTTAGATAGATTCCATAGATACATGTACAAAATTGTACATTGTAGACTGGAGTATCTGATTAATAAATTCTAACTACTCCATAGAACTTTCTGTTCTTTTGAACTTCATTAGCACCACTTATGTCAGCATAATAGTGCATAAATTTTATGAGGTCCGTAAAAGGCTTAACACTAAGTGTCTCAATGCAAACGGTTAAGTATATAGTATATACAATCATACATATGCAAGACAGATAAAATAATTGATAGCTTTAATGAAAATAATAACCTTGTTAGTACGTACATAATAACGCCTTTGACCTTTGCCACTTGGTAGAGCTGTTTTATGGTCTGTTTGTATCCCAAGTTGAACCCCATCTGAAGAGCACGTTCCCCTCCTTCCACCGTCCCATCTTTAAAACCATCCTAAACAAAATATATAGCAAAATTGGTTTAAAAAATACAAATGAACATAAGACTTATTATAACACACTTAAAAATAACACAGTCTCACATCTAACAAATGTCAATCAATTTATTTTTGCAACCAACGAATCATTTCAGTTTTTAAATTGCAAATCACATTGTCAGTGGGGGACGGCCACAAGGAAAGTCCCTGAAGGGATCACTGACCTTGCTAAATAGGGACACTTATGCACAAGTACTGGTAATCTCTTTGAATAAACAAATTTTAAATAGCCTTCCCTCTGATCTGTGTTGTTAAGTCGTCCGCATGACTACTCTGCGTCTTTTAATAAACAACGCCAGACCTTCGTGTTTGACCGGGCCTTGGTCGGAAGCGCCTTTGAGTAGTTATCTTGGATGGGCAGGGGGTTATATAATTTCATAGATGGATGGATGGATGATTCGGCTTCTTTTGCCTTTTAATCGCTTTCGCTAATTTGAAATCGGCAAATCAGGTATACCCTCAATATCGCTCACCACATTATCAACGTATAAACTAAGTCAACAAATTGTACTAGCCTTATATCTGGAACTTTCTAATCTCTTCCATAGAGTTTCATCTGCTTCAGATGAACTGTCCTCGTCATCGACCCAATCTAAATCATCCATTCTGCAGCCTTCGTGTTTTTAACTGTATGTCTACAGGTTTATCATCGCACATATTTTATTATTATGATTGCGAATGCGAAACTGTAGAAAGGAAGTAGGGCCTATGTTCCAGGTTGTATCGTAGTATGCTCCGAATTCACTCTGAAGACACTCGATTTCGCTTGAGTGGAACAGCGTTCAATGTAAATGCAGATTTTTAATGTCAGGCATATTAAATAATAAATTATCTATGAAAAACTTACGATACGGGGTGTGTCCTGCGGTCGCCCACCGGCTGTTCCATCGCCTTTGGCTCTGGTTCCCTGCCCGTGTTCCATTGCCTACTCTTTCTCATGTCCACTTGGGAATGAATAGAGAAAGATGGTAGGCAAAACGAACGGACGAAGGTCGTCGAAAGATGGGACGAATGTACGAAAAGAAAAAGGACGATCGGACTAAGGAAAGGACGGACGAATGTGAATAGGCCTACGGATGGTCGGAAGGAATGAATTCAGGACGATTGGGATGCGGAAGGAAAGTCGGAGAGAAAGAAGACTCACAAAATGACGGACGGAAAGACTCAGGAAGAACGGAAGGAAGGGAAAAAAGGAAGGAGGGAGATTGGTGTTTTGTGAGGTGTCTGTAGGGTGATTGCTGCGACTGACGTGAAGGTGACTAATCAGCCGTCCTGTTTGTGAAAATAAATGGTCGTCGAATGATCATCCATCCAATCGGCTGCCATGCCATCGATGCAGCAATGGTGGTGTGGTGGTGGTGGTGGTGGTGGTGGTGGTGGTGGTGGTGGTGGTGGTGGTGGTGGTGGTGGTGGTGGTGGTGGTGGTGGTGGTGGTGGTGGTGGCAGGGTGAGAATTGCCGGGGGGGTTGGGGGGGTTCAACCCCCCCAGTCTTTTTTAGAGCCCCATGTTAAAGTATGTTTTTCATACCCCAATTTCAAGTTTATCATAGGCCAACCCCCCCAGTTATTTTTCCACAATTCTCATACTGGGTGGTGGTGGTGGTGGTGGTGGTGGTGGTGGTGGTGGTGGTGGTGGTGGTGGAGGTGGTGGAGGTGGTGGAGCTGCCATGGACGCAGAGTGGACAGCGAATGGCTTCAGACGAAGGAGAGAAGCGATGTCTACACGCGCATTGCTTTATTGTTATTCCAACGACGGTTGTAAGCAGAGAGGAATGTCTGACAACAGAGCAACAGCCATTGAAAAAAGACTACCAAGTTTAATCGTTCAGAGACAACGGCATTCACATGCATGCATAGGTGCAATCACGTCCTAAAAGTTGGGGGGGGACCATAATGAATCACGTCCTAAAAGTTGGGGGACCATAATAATAAAGTTAAGGGACCACTCAAAAGTTGGGGGGACGCGTCCCGTGGGTTCCATAGGGTGGTTGCGCCTATGTTCACATGCATAGCATATAATCATGCGATATATATATATATATATATATATAATGTAATTGTATTGTATTGTATTTAAACATTTATAAAGCGCCTCTAGTAGGGTGAACCGTTCAGAGGCGCTCCCAGTGCGCAAGGCCCCTCGAGAAGAAACAAGTTTTGAGAAGAGACAAAGCAGAGGAGAGACTACCAGAGAGAAGTATAGAGCGAACAGAAGGAGAAAGGGCATTCCAAAGAGAAGGACCAATTGAGACAAATGATCGAGACTGAGCCATAGCAGTTCTAGACCGAGGAACCAAGAGGTCAAATCTGGTGGATGAGCGAAGTGGACGGTGGGAGGAAGCCGAGTGAGGACAAAGTAAAATATTAGTCAGATATTTTGGGGCAAGACCCCGTTGAGCCTTAATGATCAGAGTGAGGATCTTAAATTGTGTGCGAGCACAGAGAGGAAGCCAGTGAAGTTCATGAAACATAAAGGCAGAAATGTGAGAGTACTTGGAAAGGCGGGCAATCAATCTAGCAGCTGAGTTGAGAACCGACTGAATCGGTGAAAGACGAACTTTAGGAAGACCAACGAGGAGAGCATTGCAATAGTCAATTCGTGAACATATAAAAGCATGAATTAAGGTAGTGAATATGGAGGAGGAGACAGAGCGACGAATGACTCTGAGACGTCTTAAATGAAAATAAGACGAGCGTGTAACATTGGAAATATGCTCAGTAAAGGTAAGTGAGCTATCAAGTACAACACCCAGATCCCGCACACTTGAAGAGAAGAAAAACAGCGGGAATTTTTCAGAGAGCAGAATGAAATTAAGCTTCTGGAGCTGCTGGGGAGTACCTAGCCAGATGAATTGAGTCTTTGAAGTATTGAGTGAAAGGCGATTAGAAGACATCCATGAGTGGAGATGATTAGTAAGGGATTCAATAAGCGCGACTAACAGCAGCTGGGAAGATGAGGGACCATGGACAAAAGCCTGAACATCATCAGCAAATAGATGGCCAGCAGCACTACAAATCCGAAAAAGAGAAGAGATGTCAGCCGTGTAAAGAATAAATAGAAGAGGTCCAAGAACAGAACCTTGAGGAACACCCAGATTAACATGAACCCATTGGGTTCGAGAGTCACCAGATATAATCATTTGAGTTCTTCCAGAAAGGTACGACTGGAACCAAGATAGGGGAACATCCTTAACACCATAGGAGGTTTCAAGACGCTTGAGTAGGATATCGTGATCGACCATGTCAAAAGCTGAAGAGACGTCATAGAGGGCCAAAAGAGTGACCTCAGACTTATCAATAGCAGAATAGATTTCAGATAATAGAGAAAGGAGAGCTGTCTCGGTGGAATGATGAGCCCTAAAACCAGATTGATTTGCAGGAAGGAGACCAGATTGCTCAAGGTAAGGTAGAAACTGTAGAGAGACAAGACGTTCCAGTGTCTTAGAAAGAAAGGATAGATTTGAGATAGGCCGATAATTTTGGCAAAGGTTGGTGTCAAGGTTAGGCTTTTTGAGGGAAGGAAAGACAAGGGCCCGTTTCTGTGAGGGAGGGATGCAACCTTCAGAGAGGGACCTATTAAACAGGTAGACTAAAAAGGGGCTAAAGTCATCCAAAATATCATTGATTACAAATGGGGGTAGGGGGTCAAGTTCACATGAGTTTAAATTTGCAGTTGTAAAAGCTAGCCGAAGGTCAAACTCAGTGATAGGTTTAAATTCATCAAAAACAGTTGAAGTTGTGGTAAACTTTGGAGGGGGTGCGTCAGCCGTTGACACACGAAGGCGGTCAATCTTTGTTGACAGTGCCTCCAGAAATTCACTAGCAGTGAATGCAGGTATTTCAGAGGAGCGAGATGTCTTGCCAAGAAGCCCCGAGATCGACGACCACAGACGTCTGGGATTCTTGGCGTTGCGCGAGACCAGCTTTTCCCAGTGAGCTGCCTCTTTGTGGTGGTAGAGACGATGTAGGGCGCGTAGCTGAGCAATCCAAGCCAGTCGATCACTAGACTCCTTGGTCCGACGATAGCGTCGCTCTAGGCATCGTGTTTGACGACGAAGCCTGTGGCAGTCGGCATCAAGCCAAACTGCCAATGGACGAACACGTGTCCATACCTTACGACGAGGTAGCATATTGTCGAGAAGATTTGTCACTGTGGAGGTGTAGAGATCAAACAGTTGAGCGACAGTGAACGTATCAAGAGCAGGAGACGGTGTAGAAAGAAGAGTATCACGAAGAGCGTTGCTGAAGGCTTGAGAGTCGAATGACTTCCATCCTCTCTGCATGCGAATGGAATGAATCGGTTGAAGATGGATGGAAGGAAGGATGAACTGGATGAAGGAATGATCCGAGAGTGTTGGAGGCATCACCGTGAGATCGTCAACTTGTTCATCATCACTGGTTATGACAAGATCAAGGTAACCACCAGAAATGTGGGTAGGTTGATTGATGTGTTGGCGAAGACCGAACTGAGAGAGGAGGCCAAGGAAGCGAACTGAAGAGGGGAGAGTAGGTTCTTCTAGATGCACGTTGAAGTCACCAAGGATGATGAGCTGGCTGTTTCGCGTTATGAGGATCTCCAGAATTGAGGAAAGTTCTTCGAAAAATTGTCCAGGGGGAGAAGAGGAGCCGGGTCTGTAGACGGTGAGGAGAGTGACAGGACCACGAGGAGTGGCAATGCTCAAGCAAAGAGCTTCCAATGTGGTAAACGAGCAGTCCAAGGTAACTTGCGACACACGTAACGAAGAGCGAAAGAAAACTACGATACCACCCCCGCGTGTTTGGTGGCCATCAGGTTGAGGCGGACGAGGGCAGTCTCGCGAGGAGTAGCCAGATGGAGTCGCACGTAGGATCGGTACGTCATCTGAGGCAAGGTGCCAGCTCTCGGTGATAGCGAAGACATCAAGCTGGTCCTCTAGAATAGATTGAGCGACATAGGCGAACTTTTCAGTGAGAGAGCGAGCATTCCAGGAAGCGAATCGAAGACCAGATGGATGTGAAGTCGGTTGAGAGGATGGATGTGAAGTCGGTTGAGAGGATGGATGTGAAGTCGGTTGAGAGGATGGATGTGAAGTCGGTTGAGAGGATGGATGTGAAGTCGGTTGAGAGGATGGATGTGAAGTCGGTTGAGAGGATGGATGTGAAGACGGTTGAGAGGATGGATGTGAAGTCGGTTGAGAGGATGGATGTGAAGTCGGTTGAGAGGATGGATGTGAAGTCGGTTGAGAGGATGGATGTGAAGTCGGTTGAGAGGATGGATGTGTTGACGGTTGAGAGGATGGATGTGAAGACGGTTGAGAGGATGGATGTGTTGACGGTTGAGAGGATGGATGCGATGGCGGTTGAGAGGATGGATGTGATGGCGGTTGAGAGGATGGATGCGATGGCGGTTGAGAGGATGGATGTGATGGCGGTTGAGAGGATGGATGTGATGGCGGTTGAGAGGATGGATGTGATGGCGGTTGAGAGGATGGATGCGATGGCGGTTGAGAGGATGGATGTGATGGCGGTTGAGAGGATGGATGCGATGGCGGTTGAGAGGATGGATGCGATGGCGGTTGAGAGGATGGATGTGTTGACGGTTGAGAGGATGGGTGCGATGGCGGTTTAGAGGATGGATGCGATGGTGGTTGAGAGGATGGATGTGTTGACGGTTGAGAGGATGGATGTGTTGACGGTTGAGAGGATGGATGTGTTGACGGTTGAGAGGATGGATGCGATGGCGGTTGAGAGGATGGATGTGTTGATGGTTGAGAGGATGGATGCGATGGCGGTTGATGATGTTCTGTTGACAACGTTGGCAACGAGAATGAAGAAGGTGATGGCATTGGCGAGAATGAAGGCGATGTCGGCGTTAGCGTTGGCGCCTGTGGCTGATACGGCGATGAATCACGAACCAGTCGACAGGTGGCAGGGCACCAAATCCGATGTCTAAACAAAACCTTGCGAAGACAGCGAGTAGGTCGAGAACTGCTTAGTTTTACTGCGCATAGTTCTTGCGAGGTGTAGGTGATGCGGGACCCAAAAGTCCGTTCTAGGAATTGTAAAGAACCAACAGTTGTTGACGACGACGACGAAGAAAGAGACGTCAACGTAGACATCAAAGGCGACATAGGCCCAGACATCATTAATTGGCGATGTAAAGAGTTATCAATCGATCATCGGTAAATTACACCGAGCGCGGTCGGACGTAAACAAACCAATGCAGACAGCGTAGAAACGTCTGAGCCCAACAGTAATCATTCAAATATACTCACAAAGAATATCTAATAATCCAGTTGAGACGATGATCAACAAAATACACCTTTATAGCTTTCGATTTCAGAAAGCATGAGATAAGTTGAGAAATGTAGGTTTGAAGCGAAGCGGTGAAAAATCCGGCCTGGCCAAAGACGCGAACAAAATGGCGTAGTCTGTCGGAAGAACCAAATGTCGCAACAAATTTCCAATTTTCTCCAAGGCAGAAGAAAATAATGTATATATTTGAAGTTTTCTGAAGTTTTCCGGCCAAATTTTCTTAATGCATCAACAGTCCAACGGTTTTGTAGGCTACATGTAGATTCATAGAACTTAAAAAGGCTACCGGTACTCTCCAACAACTAGAGTAGGCTACTAGACCACTTCCTGCAGCCGCGACATGACCTAGGCCTACATGTATAATGAGAAGTCAAAACGTCTTGTTAAATTGTGCAGAGACGATGGATGGATTCGATTTGACCAGGGTCTATGACAACAGAAGCCGTTACCCTGGACAGAAATTTGCTCGGCATATTGCAGCACTGATGAGCAACGATGAAAAATGGTACCCTATATATACTCTATAGCCCTACATGACAGCGCTGGGTCGGGTCGGGTCGGGTCTAGTGCGTGTGTGATGGGGCGATTCGGGTTTTTAATAACTGAACCATTGAAAGCAGTGGTGATAAATGGCCTAGACTTAATGCTGTGTCTCGATATTAATAGAGCGTTTTGTAGCTACGAGCAAATGACATGAAAGGCGTGGTTTATAATTATTATGTTGGTGATTGCGAGAGGAAGTAGAGATTAGTCGGTCGATGACGAAGTTCCGGTCGAATATTCGTCTAGACTTCATTTAAATAAACAGATCTTTTCCTAAACAACACTCAACATAAACTATGATTGCGCATTCACTATTAGCCTAAACGAAATATCCAACCGATAACGTATTAGGCATAATTATAAGCCAAGGCAGCAGACATGACTTGTTAGCATGTGTTTGTGGATAAGATAAAGAATCTATGGGCTTAAATAATAATTAACGAACGAACGACTAATTAATTAGCCTAAATTTAACTAATTCAATATTATTCTATACCGCTGTTTCAACACCACCCTGGTCCCTGCAGGATATATGCGCAAAGTAAATGCAACAACATAGGCTGATATTGTTCCTAATGCACGTGTTTCATATTATAGGTCACTAGGCCTATCCTCAGTCAAGGGGAAAGGTTTCATGTAAATCAAGGGAAAGTCGGAGTTCGTCGATAAGACTGGCAAGTCCTCTATGGAAAGACAAAGCTGTTGTTCGTTTGAATACTTTTGGCTCTTCAGATGACACCTCATCAGTTTTGCTAATAAGAGCTCAACTTTAGGGATCTGTAGGCCTAGATACGGCGCAGGACGCGTAGGCCTACACAGTACACAGTGTTAGCCTATACATAGAAGCCTATGCCAGGTGCCTAAATACTATAATATTATAGGCTACATACACACATAAATACGAACATACATGCATGTATGACATTGTATGTATATGTGTGTGTATGTATGCATACATACCTTCCTACATACATACATACATACATACATACATACATACATACATACATACATACATACATACATATACATACATACATACATACATACATACATACATACATACATACATACATACATACATACATACATACATACATACATACATACATACATACATACATACATACATACATACATACATACATACATACATACATACATACATACATACATACATACATACATACATACATACATACATACATACATACATACATACATACATACATACATACATACATACATACATACATACATACATACATACATACATGTAAAATTGAATAATGTAAATAAATTTGTGAGTTTAGTGAGGTTTCATAGCCGAAAGTCCAGTCAAACACACGACTGCAGTCACTGCATATTATTGCGTATACAAGCGTGCAAGATTGCAAGCCGAACATACACAATTATACACATACTCACTTACATACGGGTTGCCTGCGTATACAGAAGATACGTTATCGGGTAGAGTTTGCCAACATATAAATGAGTAGTGATGCAATTTCCGAGGGTGTTAGGTTATAATTTATATTTCGAATGGAGCATGGTGAGAGTGAAGAACTGAAGAATATGGCGATGGAGAGAGAGAAGGATTTCTTCGTGGAATTCGGATTTTATGCGACGATGATGAGATGGCAGAGCAACGATGAAGGAGGAGGATAAGGAGTAGGAGAAGGAGAGGGAGAATAAGTGGAGAGGTGGAGGAGAATAAGGGGAGGAAGGAAAGTAGGAGGAGGAGAAGGGAAAGGGAAAAGAGGAGGAGTAGAAACAAGAAAAGAAGAATTAGGAGAATGAGGAGGAGAAGGAGAAAGAGGAGGAGGAAGAGGCGGAGGAGAACGAGGAAGAAGAAAAAAAATAAGAAAAAGAACGAAAATGAGAAAGAGAAGGAGGAGAAGAAGGAGGATCGGGAGGAGGAGAGTGTAAGTGGAGGATCGGTGGAGGACGTGCGATGTAAAGAACGACGACGTCGACGGATCTTAAACTGAACACCTGGACGTTCGTCAGAGACATTGTGAAGAGGAGGATCTACGACGACGACGATGGCGACGAAAAAACGAAAGAAGAGATTGGCAATTATCTCCGACCAACACTTCTGCTGCTGCTGCTGCTGCTGCTGCTGTGCTGCTGCTTCTGTGCTGCTGCTGCTGCTGCTGCTGTTGTTGCTGCTGCTGTTGCTGCTGCTGCTGTGCTGCTGCTGCTGTGCTGCTGTGCGGTCGAAGGAGGAGTTGTGCAGAGGGAGAAGTAGAAAAACATAGAAGGAGGCTGCAAAAAGAATTGGGATTGAGTTGGAGAAGGACGAGTTGAAAGTTGGAACAATGGGAAGAAGATAATGAAGGAATGAGACGTGGATGATTGAGATAAAGAGCGATAAACTTGCTAGAGAAATTCAGTGGTAGAAATAATATTATGACAGAAAGAGAAAGAATAAAGCTTAGGAGAGGAAGGAGGATCTCGATGGAGAAGTAATATACGAAGAGAAGGACGATGATGAGGCCGAGAATGAAGTGGAGAGGATGAAAAGGATGTCCAGTTTGATGACCAAACTGTCTTCTTTTGGGTGAGGTCGTTGGTCGGTCACCACGTGTCTACAAGAGACCATCAGTGGAAACTTTCTCCAGCTCGTAATTGGATAGGAGAGTGAGAAGAGCTGCCATGCAAAACGCTATGTAGGCTATAGTGGTGCTCATAGATCCATAATTATACATAATTATTTTATGAATAAGCTTACATACACATTACACAACCTATAGGCCTACATACAGGGTGCGCCAAAAAAAGTAATCCCCTACGGTTTTTAGCCCATATCTTGGCCAAAAATACGAATTTTTAAATGAAACTTTACAGTCGTAAAGGCAATTCATATTTACGTACAATGGTCAAATTGCATCAAAATATTTCAAACAGAACAAAAGTTATATCGCTTTTAATGAGGCCACCCACCGTTTTTTGACGATTCAAAAACGAAAAGCACCAAAAACTAGGTTTTTTGCCAATATCTTGGCCAGAAGTAAGAATTTAGAAATGAAATTTTACAGGCTTAAAAACAATTCATATTTACACATGATGGCTAAATTTAAAGAAAATATTTCAAACAGAACGAAAGTTATACCACTTTTAGGGAGGCCACCCATCGTTTTTTGACTATTCAAAAACGTAACGCAACAAAAAGTAACAAAAACATGATTTTATCAATTCTCATCTCAAATAACTGTTGTCAAATGAACTTGGTAGTGCTTCACAACTTGTGTTCAATGTGCCCAACACCAGTGACAACACTTCTTTTGAGTCTTTGCAAAGTTCTTGATGGGCCTGTTGGTTAATCTGACAGATTCTTTATTTACCGATTTGATTGTCATCTTGCTAAGTGACTTCTCAGTGAGGTGCAGCTACGATGGTGCTCTGTTTCTTTTTTAAATAGTAATAATAATGATCATCTGGCAATATGAAGGCTATTTGATAACAATTATTAAAGATGAGACTTAATAAAATCGTGGTTTTCCTACTTTTTGTTGCGTTACGTCTTTGAATCGTCAAAAAACGGGAGGTGGCCTCACTAAAAGTGGTATAACTTTTGTTGTGATTGAAATATTTTGATGAAATCCGGCCATCATAGATATGAATTGTCTTTAAGCCTGAAAATTTCCAGTTCGAAATTCTTACTTCCGGCCAAGATATTGGCTAGAATAACTAAATTGGTTTTTTGTTACTTTTTCTTGCGTCGCGTTTTTGAATGGTCAAAAAACGGTGGGTGGCCTCACGGAAAGTGATGTAACTTTTGTTCTGTTTGAAATATTTTGTTGAAATTTGAACCATTGTACGTAGATATGAATTGCCTTTACGACTGTAAAGTTTCATTTAAAAATTCGTATTTTTGGCCAAGATATGGGCTAAAAACCGTAGGGGATTACTTTTTTTTGGCGCACCCTGTATATTTGCATACATAATTATATTCAAACCATAGCTCGAGGGTACGCGTACCCTAAAATATAATACGTTAAAATACGTACGTACCTTTCAAAAAATAGAATACGCGTATGGTACGTAGGCTACCACACACGAAAATTTTATTCATGGTTTACTCGGCGACCCATTATAATCTTATAGCCTACGTATAATCTGACGTCAACTGTTACGCCTAGGCCTATGCGTCATTGAAACCGGTACTTCCGGTAGCGTGGCAGTAAATTTAATTCGATAAATTCTTCGGTTATAATTAATTTAATGCAAATTGTACAGTCTTTCTGATGAGAGCTAAGTACACGTTACTGGTTGCAAATTAATGTAACTCGAAAGTTGGTCAGCGATTCACCGATTCCCAGAGAACATGGGAAGGAATAGGCCTATAGGCCTACGCACGTGAAAGTTTTGAAAAATGCGAAAAACAATTATTTGATTTAATGCAATTTTTTCGACAAACAGTTATGGGTTGGATCAGGCAATCGCACAAGAACACACCTTTGAAGTGCTGCAGCAGAACTGAGCCGACTGACTGACATTAGTGCATTAAGTGCAATGTATGCTGGATAAACATAGACCTACAATATAGCATTGCAGCAATTTACTATGCCGTATACTGGGTTGTGATTATTTGCTTAAATTAAATTGAACATTCTTATAATGAGCAATGACATGGTTAACGTATTTTATTTATTGTTTACGTACCCTAAAATAGGGTACGTTAAAATACGTACGTACCTTTCAAAAAATAGAATACGTATGGTACGTACCCTCGAGCTTTGATTCAAATAGCATTATGCAAGTACTCAGCCTTGTGTATGCATGTAATGAACACATAATTACTAAGCTTATAGGCTAAAACGCCATTTAGGGGTTAGGCAAAGATCTTAGACATTGATAACCGATAGTAAAACTGAAACTGTGTAATTGAAGGGTTAATTTGGTGCCAGAACCATATCTGATTTATCTGTGCAATTGCAAATAGTTTTTGACAAAATGAGTTTCAACGTTTTGCTATCCTCATTCCTCAAAGAGCCGGCTATTTACTGCAGGAAAGACATAGCAGGAAATCTAATAGGCATGAAGTGTAGGCCTAGGTCAATGGGCAATTGATAAGAAATTCAATTCACCCATGCAGTTCTGCTGTCGCCATATAAAATAATAATAGGCCCTAATGCATTTTGAACAGCAACTCTGGTCATTTCACGGCAACTTCCGTGCGGTGCTGGAAACTCGTCTTGATGCAGGAATTAAACAAGTGAACAATCATTGCGTCCGCTTGTGATTAAGCTGCTTCCTGCGATTGCGCTTTTGTGGGCGCTGTAGAAATTTCGAGTTTTACGATTATTGCATAGAAACGGTGAACATTAAAGAGCTGTCAGCCTAAGGTACAAGAATCAGGTTTATTAATTCTACGTTATCGCATACAAGCAAACACAAAGATCTTCCGTAGGCCTACAATAACCAGGTTTCTGCACTTCATAGAATAGGCCTAGGCCTATAATCTGACTTCTGTGACTAATGCTCCAGGATAATTACTCACTCACTTCTCACTCGCTCGCTCACTCTCTCGCTCGCTCACTCAGTGGACAGTGGTCTATGCAACAATCGCAATGATTTAAAACGTTCGAAATGGGCGCAGAGAGTTTTTTCCGAATAGTTTCCCAGCCCGTAAACCACGCCGTCGTCTTTATCTGTGCAGCAGTAGCAACAGTCAACGAAAATAATGGCTAATTTCGTGGAAACTGGACGAAAAAATCTTTCGACAAACACGATTTCTTTAGCGCATTAACGTCTTCGGCGAGAGTGTCGCCGATGTCGCGTCTGTTCTAACGGTCTGCATATCTTAGGAGGCAGTTACCCTTTGTCACTGCAGCAGCTAGCATACCACGAAGTTATCCACTCTCAGATTTATACGAATACCCCTGCTGTCAGCTGGCAATTAGCGTCCTGCTTTGCCAAACTAATTATTCTTCCGCGCAGCTTATTATCCATGAGAAAAATTGCAAGGGACGCGACCTGCAGGGTAAGGTCGCGCGACAGTTGATAGTCGCCAATATTTCGCGAGTGTTCGACGTCAGGCTTTGTTTTTGGGTGGTTAGCGTTTATTTTCGGCGGCTGTCACAGTAAGCGTGGTGGGTTTAATTAGGGAGAAACGCGTCTACTGTTATAGAGGAGGCCATGGGTAGAGGGGGAGGACGAGGAGGCGGCAGTGCCAAACAGAGGCAGCTAGGCTGACATCTAGGTCTCCATCTGGGCTGCAGACTCTCCTGCCTGCTCTGCTGAGATAAGACGAGTCTCGTTGCTGAGTTAGGGAGTGTGTGAGTGTGTGGGTAGATTTGTGAGTTGAATGTTAGGCCAACATTAGATGTGTGCCGAGATTAAATTCAATCTGACTGCGGCTTGTTTTTCAGACTTCTAGTCATTCGGTTAAATCGACCATGGACGGAGGAGGAAAGTTCCTTGGGAGAAGCGTCGTCGCCGTCGTAGTCGTTCGTTGGCTGGTCGGCTTTGGCGCAGAGTTTGATCGGCGCACTGGACTTATACTGTCTTGCTATGTAAACACGTCGGTCAGCGACTAGGCCTACAGCTGTATTGAACTATGATATAGAGACGCGACGGCCTTCATCGTCAGTTGTTCTATGGACGGATTATGTCGGCGACGACAAATCCCCGGACGACATTCAATCGATTCTAACGACATCTTTGGATATTAAAGAAGACGACGACGGGATATTATCAAATCCATCGATGAAAAAATGCTGTTGCAATATCAACCTATAGACGCTTGATTCTACGTGGTGACGAGAGACTGGTCAGGGTCGGGTTGGGTCGGCTCGGGTTGGGTCGGGTTGGGTCTAGGCCATGGGAGGATTTAATCATCATGTGACGTTATAGATTCTTCACATCGCGTTTCATTAAATCGTGAATAGATTTGTTTAAGCAATTTTTCTACACCTTTCAAGAACCTAATCTATCAACGGACGCAGTTGTGCGCCTTGCATTCAGATGTCAAGAAGCTATTTCGCAATCGTCGTTCATCGCCATGAAGTCAACGTTGGATCATAGCCTTGTTTGTGTCTGACGCCTTTCGGCATTTGATTCCTAGGCCTATTTCAAGAGCGCTGGAGTTTTATTTTAAGCCTAATGCATTGGAGTTTTTATTCTGTTAAACTATCAAAAGTTGCTAAAATTTTATTTTATGTGTGACATATTTTGACGCATAGTCGAATATTATTGGTGATCGCATTTTCGCACCAAATTATTTTAAGCTTCGCTGTAGTTTTGGTGAAAATTTTAAATTTAGCCTACTGATCAACATGCATTATCTCGTGCAAAGATGCTTTTTTTAATCGGTGAAACATTTCGGTTCAGACCCGAAGGTTTGAGTTCTTTGTTTATTTACTAAAAAAACCAATTTCTCGTTAATTAGTCTAAATGTTGCAAGTTATGGTTCTTAATCGTGAGTCTATCACTATCAGAACGAGAATCGAATGCAATGGGTCAACTGCATTAAACCAGACACTTCGATGGGAATAATTGAGGCAGAGATGAAGCCATAAGAAACCGTGGCACATACACACTTACACAGGCGACTGACACCTGCCGAACAAAGACAGTACTGTTGCGTGCATAGGCTGTATACGTGTTCGTAGAGGGCGTTTGTCACATTATACGCTCTCGCAGGTTTCAGTCGAGCGCCGCTGAAACTCGCGCCAGCCTACAAGGCCGAGTGACGGATCGAATGAGGAGGAGTCTCGGCCGAACAAGACTCTGAAGTTGAGCTGCAGCAGTCAAAGAGGCTGACAATCAATTGGCTGCGGCGTCAACAGCAGCAGCAGCAACAGCAGCAACAGCAGCAACAGCAGCAGCAGCAGAGGCATCACTTGGACGACTGCATCAAAGTCCGCATCATTGCAGCATCCAATTGTTCAGCAGTTGCTGCTGAGGTACAGAGGCAGAAGAAGCGAACCGACACAGTTACGTTGCCACGGCGTATGGACAACAGCAGATGATGGGGATGCTGACCTTTCACCGACCTATGACTTTGATCGTCCTTCTCATACTGTGGAGTGGCGGAGGAGGAGGCGGAGGAGGCGTCGTCTCTGGTGACTGGTTGAGCGTGCAGAGACGGACGTGGTCAGCTGACGATTCCATGTCATCATTCGACCATGACAATAGAGACGCTGACCACAATGGTAAACTGGACCAACAACTGACGACGCGAAGAACAACCATGGTCAGTTAACTTCATTCCTTTCTCAGGCCACTTTAAGTTAACTTCTGGTACGAAGTTTTCATTTATTGCAAATTCCGCTGCTGCATAACATCAAAGCCTGTAACATCATTTCTTTATCAGGTCACTTTAAGTTAGCATCTGGTACAAAACTGGTAGCGACTTCATTTTTCACAGCCTCGGCAGTTCCCCCTCAACGTCTGACAGCGTGCACTTATCGTGCATTTATTGTGTACTTAGAAATGTACTTACTCTATAATCGCGCTCAATACTCGTCAAAAATGACTCGAAATCTGGACTCGAATTTCAACTCTGACTGAGATATGAACTCCATATATGATAGCCTACTTTTCAAACGTCAGTCTAACAAACTGATCACTTGGTCATAACGCAGCCAAGGTAATAATTGCAATATTATTGCCAGCTGAAAATTAATTCAATTCCATCGAATGTAGGAGAGAAATTTTCAATTTATAATTCTAATCGCAATAATAGTATTATTGTTGTTGTTGATGAGAGATTGAGAGTCACTCGCGGATCTAACAACGGTTAATCAGAACACGTGTATAATTGTATATAGGCATAATAGGCTAAATATAGGCCTCATGACATCCGATAAAGGCGTACTATGATTCATTATATAATTATATTAAGTATATATATCATATATAGGCTATATAACAGCGTTGATAATTACATGTATACATGTGCATTGTGCAGCCTTAGTAACTGCGCTACGGTCTACGGCTCATACATAGAATTGTGATTAGAACCCCATTGTCTATTCTAGTGAGATTTGAATGACGCTATAGACTATAAAATAATGTATTCACATAAGTAATTAAATACAAGCAAAACTCATGTCGCATGCCTTCTTCAGACAGTTGGTGACATGATTGTGTCATGTATCATATGGTACCAGCGCTTGCAGAATAATTGTTGCTTAGATGTCTGGAAGTCAAGCAGGCCTATTTATGTGGCGCCAATGTTTACTCATGAATTACAAAACGCATATTATAGCGATAATGCTTCTTCATTCATTTAAGCAGCTATTATACTCCTATAGCGACTTGCTGAAGAACGTTGATTTATATGGCGCCCAGTCTCAGTCTAGCATTGACGCAGACGACGCAGACGACGCTTGGTTTCTGACGCGGGAAAAAGCAGACGACAGTAGGCTACTTTTGCTTGGTTTCTAACGCGGGAAATATGCGAAGAGACTTCCGTTGATGTTCGTCTGCAGCAAATGAAGGAGAGTGGCGCCACAGAACGACAGACAGACAAGAAATTCTTTTAACGACTCTGATATGAAATTGTATGTGCGATGATAAACAAACGGATATAATTTTATGGATAGGCTATAATTTTATGCTATACCTTGAATCAACTCACATCATTCGTAAACACACGTCATTTAATTGTAGCATGCATGGCTTTGCATTCCTATCGCCCGTCTTTCCGTTTCTTTAGCCTGAATAATTCTGATTTCTATGGTTTGGCCTCTGGTTTCAATAGCCTGGCTGCTGGCTGCTTTAGCCTGGCTCTGGATTTTCTTTAGCCTAGCTTTTGGTTTCTTTATAGGCCTACCGGGTAGTCTGACTTCGGTAACTTTACCGCTTGTTTCTCCGATCCATTCTATTTGGATCTGGCTTTTCCAGTACATTACGAGTAGGCCTAATTATATATCACCAGTTCACTCTTGCAAACATTGTCAGATGTCTTGTCAGATGCATGCATGCATGCATACATACATACATACATACATACATACATACATACATACATACATACATGCATGCATGCATGCATGCATGCATGCATGCATGCATGCATACATACATACATACATACATACATACATACATACATACATACATACATACATACATACATACATACATACATACATACATACATACATACATACATACATACATACATACATACATACATACATACATACATACATACATACATACATACATACATACATACATACATACATACATACATACATACATACATACATACATACATACATACATACATACATACATACATACATACATACATACATACATACATACATACATACACATTATACAGCTCTCTGTGTGTGTCGGTCACTTTATAGTCCAAGGTTCAGTTTAGGATGATGCTTTTGAGAGTGCTTATTTTGGTGGCGCTGTGTCAAATAGCAATGACGTAATGATATAATGATGGTCGCGTAAGAGGTCCAGGTGCATAAGGTGAAAGGAGTGTAACAATCGTTGGCATAAGTTGATGCTGTCGATGCACACGATAAATCAAGCGGATAAGTTGAAAACAATTGGGAGCAACCATTGTGTTTACGACGTTTCAATAATTATATTAATTTTGATCAATGTGACTGCGAGCGAGAAGGAGAGAGAGAACCAGATAAACGGAAAGGATGTGAGAGATTGAGAATGATGTAGAGAGAAATTGTAAATAGAAAACAGATTGAAAACAGAGTGCATGTAGTTAACGAATTATAGAGAGGACAAAAGAAGAGACTGGACGAAGAGGAGAATGATGAGAAAACAGATTGTCAAGGTGAAAGAATGAATGGGTGAAAATAATGAAAGAAGATAGAGAAGTATACATAGACAAGACAGAGTGGAGTATATAGATGAGAAGAAGGAGAAGAAGAACGGAGAGGTAGAAAGTACGAAGGTTTAGAAGGAAGAGAAGGCGCATGAGGAGGAGGAGGAGGAGGAGGAAAAGAAAAGAAATTAGATCAGCAGGAAATTATAAGTACGAGGGAAAGGAGGGAGGGAAAGGAGCAGAGGAGACGATGACGAAAACGAATTAGAAGAAATAGAAGAAAGGAGATTGAGGAGAAGAAGGAGAAAGAGAAAGGCAGATGATTTGGAAGAAGAGAGAATGAGAATGAAAAGGAACGAAATGAAGAACAGGTGAGAAGCATAGTAGTTGTACTGGCAGTGATAGTAGTTGATGGTGGCAGCGGCAGTAGCGGAAGTAGTAGTAGTAGTTGTAGTTGGAAATAGAAAATGAAATGGATAAGACAGAGCAACCACTCTGCATGTTCAGAGGTGTCGTTTCTGTTGCTGTTCTTCATCGTATCGCTGTCATCCATGATACTAATTACCTATTGGTTCGTCTCCGGACTCGAAGATAACGAACATAAGGGAGGGAAGGAGGGAAGGATGGAAGGAGGGAAGGAGGGAGCCAAGGCATGCAGGCATGCTGAGGCAGGCGGTCAGGCAGGCAGAAGCAGAATTCTGTTGAAAGAATTAACAAATGAATAAATGAATGAATGAATCAATTAATTTATTGATTCAATGACGTATTTATTTATTTATTTATTTATTTATTTATTTATTTATTTATTTATTTATTTATGGGTAGATAAATGAACGAACAAAAGAATAAATAATTGAATGTCTGACTGAATGAATGGGGGGTGAACGAATGAGCGAGTGAAGGAATGACTATATAGCATGAGCCATAATCCTCCCCCACCCACCCTTCACCTCCACCCATTGGAGGAAGAAGAAGAAGAAGAAGAAGAAGAGGAGGAGGAGGAGGAAGAAGAAGAAGAAGAAGAAGAAGAAGAAGAAGAGGAGGAGGAGGAAGAAGAAGAAGTAGTAGAAGAAGAAGAAGAAGAAGAAGAAGAAGAAGAAGAAGAAGAAGAAGAAGAAGAAGAAGAAGAAGAAGTCTAAATGCTGACAATGAATGGCTAATGACGAAAGCCAGCATCATCGTCCATCGTCCTCAGCTGCTGCAGCAACCAATGAACGGAGGAGGAGGAGGAGGAGGAGGAGAGATCTATGGCGACGACAAACGCATTCATCCAACGCAAAAGACATTAGACTTCCAACTGTTCAGCTGCAGGTGATAGTGACGATGAGAATGATGATGATGATGGTGACGACAACGATGATGATGATGATGATTATTATTATGATTATGATGATTATCATTATCATTATGATGATGATGATGATGATGATGATGATGATGATGATGATGACGACGACGATGATGATGAGGATGACGATGGTAGTGGCGGTGGTGGTGGTGGCAGTAGCCTAGTGGCGGTGAACCAGGTGATAGATACAGGACAACTGGAATGCGATCTGGTAGATTTAGTACATCTTCACAAAATTAATAACAATGGCGTCTATCCACCATACCCTCTCCTTCATGGGTGTACATTATATAGACAGGCAAACAAACAGACAGATACACGCACGCAGATATATATATAATTAAATATATTATATATATATATATCTATGTATATATGAGACGCAGAGGATGGAAGGTGGGAGGGGGTCCTCACAGTTGCATATTTCTATTTTGTCGTCGGTGATGATGAGACCACGTGATCTGACGAAATTGGCAAATCATGTAGCGCATTT
>OX243811.1:57958765-58021265 GCA_945859605.1 Lumbricus rubellus | reverse complement strand
CTCCCCTCATTCTCTCCTTCTTTCTATCCCTCTCCCTCCCTTTCTCCCTCCATCTCTTCCTCCCTCTCTCCCTCCCTCCCTCCCTCCCTCTCTTTCTCTCCCTCTCTTTTTCTCTTGCTCTGGGTTCAGCGAATAAGAGTAACGCCGCCGTTGAGAGGCGCCAGAAACGATGTCAAATTTGCAGACGACGAGACTCACTCTACAGTCTACACTCTACAGTCTACATGTATGTACGGCAGATCTTTAAGATCATGGCTCGCATGAATTCTTCATCTTACTTCACCAATAATCTTTTCCACGATCCGTCAGAGTTTAGCGATCAAACTCAACAGCTGTAGCTGTAGTTGTAGTCTATTGTAGCCATTCATTTGCTCTGCTCTCTCTCTCTCTAAAACGTCATAAATTTGTTATTATTATTATTACAATAATTCGAATTCATAAACATTGTGCTTTAAAATGGAAACAGAAAGCAGGTAATGGCCTGACATCACGAGTGCTTTTGCAATGAATTAATCTTATAATAGAACACGGACATATTCCTTCCTGGAATGTCTTTTCCTTTTAATAAGCTCTGACATTTTGGCCGGGTTCTCTCCTCCATCATATGATGATATGACTCATTTCATATGAGTTATTCGGCAGGCCAAAGAAACAAAATGTAAAGAAGATATTGAAATTCCAAAGAAATTTTGGCAAGTCATAAGGCAAGTCAAGAGTAAAATGCTCCATTTTTACTTATGAATGAACTAGTCTTGTAAATGAGCCAACCGAGTCTTAGCGGGTTTTTAAAGACCTTTTTCGGCTGACTCATTGACCTGCAATAATGTTAAGGTTATAAATTCGTGTTGGATTTTGTTACAAATGTATAATAGGCTACTGTTACGTAAATAACTAACCCTCATGCGACCAACATATTTTACTCCTTAATATGACCAACTGGGGTCCCGTGGGACCCCAATAGTCGATAACAGGTTCAGTGCTTTATTCGCTTGTTGAAACTTCATTTTATGTTGCTATAGTTCAAGTTATGACAGTTTATTGTTTTTTTAAATGTGTACTTGTTATAGCGCCCATAATAATAACTACTCAGAAGCGCTCCCGACTACTGCGCGGACACTGAATCGGAGTTTCACGTTGAAGCGCTGAGCAAAAGCTCCCTACACTCAGCGATTTTGGGGGTATTTATTACCATCTAATAATATAATCGTCTAGATTAATGCTCTACTCAGCGTCAATTGAAACTACTCAGAAGCGCTCCCGACTACTGCGCGAACACTGAATCGGAGTTTCACGTCGAAGTTGACCCTGGCTGCCGGGATTGAATTTCTCTACCACAGTTCTTTATCGCAGCTCTGGTTGGTGCTTAGTTTGTATGAATCACTGCTTGCTATGCCATGTGAGGTGTTACCATGTCATTTCCAATTACTGTCAAAAAGGTACGTCGACGCCATGTTTCCCAAGTTTCCCAAGTTTGCCAAGTTTCCCAAGTTTCCAAAGTTTCCAAATTTTCCCAAGTTTCCCAGGTTTCCCAAGTTTCCGAAGTTTCCCAAGTTTCCAAAGTTTCCCAAGTTTCCCAAGTTTCCAAAGTTTCCAAAGTTTCCAAAGTTTCCGAAGTTTTCCAAGTTTCCCAGGTTTTCCAAGTTTTCCAAGTTTCCAAAGTTTCCAAAGTTTCCAAAGTTTCCCAGGTTTCCCAAGTTTTCCAAGTTTCCAAAGTTTCCAAAGTTTCCAAAGTTTGCCAAGTTTGCCAAGTTTGCCAAGTTTCCCAAGTTCCCAAAATGTTTCCCAAGTTTCCAAAGTTTCCCAAGTTTCCCAAGTTTGCCAAGTTTCCCAAGTTTCCAAAGTTTCCCAAGTTTCCCAAGTTTCCCAAGTTTCCAAAGTTTCCAAAGTTTCCGAAGTTTTCAAAGTTTCCAAAGTTTCCCAGGTTTCCCAAGTTTTCCAAGTTTCCAAAGTTTCCAAAGTTTCCAAAGTTTCCCAAGTTTCCCAAGTTTGCCAAGTTTCCCAAGTTTCCAAAGTGTTTCCAAAGTTTCCAAAGTTTCAAAAGTCTCCCAAGTTTCCCAAGTTTCCCAAGTTTCCCAAGTTTCCCAAGTTTCCCAAGTTTCCCAAAGTTTCCAAAGTTTCCCAACTTTCCCACGTTTCCCAATTTTCCCAAGTTTCCCAAGTGTCCCAAGTTTCACAAGTTTCCCAAATTTCCAAAATTTCCCAAGTTTCCCAAGTTTCCAAAGTTTCCCAAGTTTCCCAAGTTTCCCAGGTTTCCCATGTTTCCCTAGTTTCCAAAGTTTCCAAAGTTTCCAAAGTTTCCCAAATTTCTCAGGTTTCCCCAAGTTTCTCAAGTTTCCAAAGTTTCCAAAGTGTTTCCAAAGTTTCCCAAGTTTCCCAAGTTTCCCAAGTTTCCCAAGTTTCCCAAGTTTCCAAAGTTTCCAAAGTGTTTCCAAAGTTTCCAAATTTTCCCAAGTTTCCAAAGTTTCCCAAGTTTCCCAAGTATCTCAAGTTTCCCAAGTCTCCCAAGTTTCCAAAGTTTCCAAAGTTTCGCAAGTTTCCAAAGTTTCCAAAGTTTCCCAAGTTTCCAAAGTTTCCAAAGTTTCCAAATTTTTCCCAAGTTTCCCAAGTTACCCAAGTTTCCCAAGTATCTCAAGTTTCCCAAGTCTCCCAAGTTTCCCAAGTTTCCCAAGTTTCCCAAGTTTCCAAAGTTTCCAAAGTTTCGCAAGTTTCCAAAGTTTCCAAAGTTTCCAAAGTGTCCCAAGTTTCCCAAGTTTCCAAAGTTTCCAAATTTTCCCAAGTTTTTCAGGTTTCCCAAGTTTCCGAAGTTTCCCAAGTTTCAAAAGTTTCCAAAGTTTCCAAAGTTTCCCATGTTTCCCAAGTTTCCAAAGTTTCCAAAGTTTCCCAAGTTTCCCAAGTTTCCAAAGTTTCCAAAGTTTCCAAAGTTTCCCAAGTTTTCCAAGTTACCAAGTTTCCTTAGTTTCCCGAGTTTCCAAAGTTTCGCAAGTTTCCAAAGTTTCCAAAGTTTCCCAAGTTTCCCAAGTTTCCAAAGTTTCCAAATTTTTCCCAAGTTTCCCAAGTTTCCCAAGTTTCCCAAGTTTCCCAAATTGCCCAAATTTCCCAAGTTTCCCAAGTTTCCCAAGTTTCCCAAGTTTCCCAAGTTTCCCATGTTTCCCAAGTTTCCAAAGTTTCGCAAGTTTCGCAAGTTTCCAAAGTTTCCAAAGTTTCCAAAGTTTCCCAAGTTTCCCAAGTTTCCCAAGTTTCCCAAGTTTCCCAAGTTTCCAAAGTTTCTCAAGTTTCCCAAGTTTCCAAAGTTTCCCAAGTTTTCCAAGTTTCCCAAGTTTCCCAAGTTTTCCAAGTTTCCCAAGTTTCCCAAGTTTCCCAAGTTTCCCTAGATTCCCAAGTTTCCCAAGTTTCCCAAGTTTCCCAAGTTTCCCATGTGTCCCAAGTTTCCAAAGTTTCCCAAGTTTCCCAAGTTTCCAAAGTTTCCAAATTTTCCCAAGTTTCCCAAGTTTCCCAAGTTTCCCAAGTTCCCCAAGTTTCCCAAGTTTTCCAAGTTTCCCAAGTTTCCCAAGTTTCCCAATCTGGATTATTGCTGAGACACATAAAAATTATTGTAAGAAGCAATTCCAGTGATGTCGAGGATGTTGAAGAACATCGTCATGGACCAACGGTTGACTTTTCTTCTTGTGGTGCGCACTATAATTATCCATGTGATAAATAATAATTGTCAACACCACTTTTGGTTCCATTATAATGGAGGGTTACTTCTGGCTTGATGTTCATCTAGGCATAAGTGGTGGCATCGTGCTGCAGAGTGAATAACCAGCACAGCTGTGCCTGGTTTAGGAATAAATGATAACCTACAAAAATAGGTTGGTCATGAAATGCAGACAAAGAGCTCATTTCCTGGCGCCCCATGCCTGGCCTTCATTCCCTATATGAAATGTTTGATCTGGTACAACGTTTCTGCCACTGTGCCGCCATGGTGACTGGTGATACCATCATATCAGCTGTTTCACAACTCTTGACTTGTCTCAAGCTGTTCCCTCTGTCACTGCCCGGGTATATGTCAATGGTTATGAAGTGACAGCATCGCAGCACATCATATCTTGATACCATAGTTTGCAGGTTTGAACTTTATGTGCTGCCTGAAGCTACACCTGCCACAGTAAGCTCATCCACCCACAGACTTGTAAGCTTACCATGAAGAAATTTCTTGGGAATGATATACTGAGTCTGAGCAGAAAACATTTTTCTTAGGTAACGGAAAGCAGCAACTTTGTTGTTGTTCAGCCTTTCAGTAACATGTGAAGTGTTTTCTACTCAATTGCCTTGCTGTAAAATCTCATGCGCCGATACTTCAGGATGCACCCACGAAATCGTGTCCTGGACATGGTCATTATTCGTGCTATAGCGTTTTCCAACGCCACTCTATATTTCAGAATTGTATGTATTGCTTCTTTTGCACTAAATCGTACATAATATCTTTTCATAAAATAGCGTTCGGTTCCATAGGAAAAATCGTTCTACGGCTGGGGTCCCGTGGGACCCCACCAGATATTTTATATTTAAAAAATAACCGCAAAAGTTAAACCGGATTTTATTAGATGTAAATAATGAGCGATGTCCAAGTGACAAATTCATAAAACGTCGTTAAAAATATTGATTAGCAAAAAAGTAGCACGAGCCGAAACAGTGCTGGGGTCCCCGGGGACCCCAGTTGGTCATTTGAGGGCTAAATACTGATGTGACATGCAAGTCAATAAACAATAAACAATAGCCTATAGCCTAATGCACAAATGCAATCAGTTGCCATAAAGCTACATGTAGGCTATTGTATACATGCCTATAATGGTTTGAAAAAAGATCTAAAACCAAAATTCTTCCAGTCGATAAATACCCTGTGCGTGTCAATGTCTGTTGAATGTATAGTCTTAACAGAAAACTATATTTATAATATTGGACATATTAATGCTAGCGTATTATACGATGAATTCATCTACGAGTGGGGCCTACATAACATGTAGGTCTATAATTATATTCATTTGCATGAGTTCTGCCGCGGCCAAAGAGAGATCGCCGCAGCAGCATGAGGATTAAAGCAATAAAGCGATGCACTGATGCTTACCACGCCATCTATTTGTCATTTGATGCATCAACGATTAACGTTACCACGTCGAACGCATCCATGCAGGAAATTGCCCTTTGACCTTAAAACAGAATTTTGGTCTACATATCTAGACCGATGTGTAGCCTATACGCAAATGTGAGAAATGTGTAGCCTATAACACGTAGGTCTGTGTCTTCTGACATAGACCTAAAAATCGCCAATTATTATATTTAGCCAAAGTTTGTGCGCTGGTTGTATGTTCTAGTGTCTTAGGTAGACACTCAGCATGTATTTTCTATGAACACTTGACAACTCTTCCCTTTAGCCGGAGCTGCAGTGCTGGACGCGCCTCTCACTTTAAAGAGCTGGGGCCGCTAAGCATCTTGCACGCAGAGACGTCATTTCAATGGTCGGAGTGTCTATCTTTTAAACAATTACATAATGAACTGGAAAGTAGGCTATGCCATTATAGCCGATAAGTTTAAAACCTTAATAAATATTCATTCATTCATTCAAGAATTCCCATAGCGCCTCTTCAAAGAGCTACTCAGAAGCGCTCTCGACTCTAGCAGGGCAAAAACAGTTTTGAACTTAATAAAAAAAATAATGTAATACCCTAGAAGCAGAAGTAGGCTACATGTAGCTCCTGTGGGAGCTCATTCCAGACCACTGGGTCCACCACGGAAAGGCTTGATTCTGAATAGTTGCAGCTAGTGCGAATGGAGCCAAGAGACTATTGAGCACCCATTCTGTGAAGAACGGAGGAGGCGGTGATTTTTTTACACCCATGGAGTAACAGCTCTCGCAAGTAGTTGGGGCATCGCCAAGATGACATTGCCGTACCAGAGCAGTGCCATATATCATAATTATGCATAATCAATGAACTGCCGGGTCGGAAGCCAGTGTAATGCCTTCAGCATATAATTATAGTGATTCATATATAGGCCACAATATTGGGCCTATCTAGGCTACGTTTTGGTAGGTGTTTAAAGATTCAATGTATGTGCCTAGTGCATTACATAGCATACCGTACATAATAATTATGTGAAATGCAAGTCTGTTTTACATTGTAACAATTACACCCTGCAGCAGTTTGGGGATGTAAGCTTACTATTCCTATCTCGCCTACAGCACAGGCGAGATAGGAATAAGTGCCGAATAACATATCGCACAGAAAATACAAAAGAGCATAATAAAATATAGAAATCGCCTGTATGCATATGCACAAATGCACATTAATCCTTCATATGGGAATATAAATAAAGTGCAAATATGCATTAATCCTTATAAACACAGAGAAGCTGTAGGGCTTATATGCGTGCGTAATATTATATATATACAATTTATACATGTATATATATATAATATATATACAGGGTGCGGCAAAAAAAAGACCCCCCTAAGATTTTTGCCAATATCTTGACCAAAAGTGAGAATTTTGAAATGAAATTTTACAGTCTTAAAGACAATTCATATTTACACCAGATGGCCAGATTTCATTAAAATATTTCAAACACAACAAAAGTTACACCACTTATAGTAAGGTCACCCACCGTTTTTTGACGATTCAAAAACGCGACGCAACAAAAAGTAAAAATAAAACAATCTAATTATTTTGGTCAATATCTTGGCCAAAAGTAAGAGTATCGAAATGAAATTTTACAGGCTTAAAGACAATTCATATCTGCACATGATGGTCAGATTTCATCAAAATATTTCAAAGAGAATAAAAGTTATACCACTTTTAGGGAGGCCACCCACCGTTTTCTGACGATTCAAAGGCGAAATGCAATAAAAAGTAACAAAAAACACGATTTTTTCTCATTTCAAATAATATTGTTATCAAATAGCCTTAATGTTCCCAGATAATCATTATAATTACTATTTTAAAAAATAAACAGGGTACCAGCGTAGCTGCGCGTCACTGAGAAGTCACTTAGAAAGATGACAATCAAATTGGTAAATAAAGAATCTGTCAGATTAATCAACACGTCCATCATGAACTTTGCAAAGAGATTCAAAAGAAGTGTTTGCACTGGTGGTGGGCACATTGCACACAAGTTGTGAAGCACTACCAAGTTCATTTGACAACAGTTATTTGAGATGAGATCGTGAGACTTAATAAAATCGTGTTTTTGTTACTTTTTGTTGCGCTTCGTTTCTGAATCGTCAAAAAACGGTGGGTGGTCTTACTAAAAGTGGTGTAACTTTTGATGTGTATGACCTATTTTGATTAAATCTGGCCATCACGTGTAAATATGAATTGTCTTTAGGCCTGTAAAATTTCATTTTGAAATTCTTACTTTTCGCCAAGATATTGGCCAAAAACCTAGTTTTTGATGCGCTTCGTTTTTGAATCGTCAAAAAACGACGGGTGACCTCCCTAAAAGTGGCATAACTTTTATTCAGTTTGAAATATTTTGATCAAATCTGCCCATCACGTGTAAATATGAACTGTCTTTAAGACTGTAAAATTTCATCTGGAAATTCTTAATTTTGGCCAAGATATTTCCAAAAAACCTAGGGGGTCTTTTTTTTGCCGCACCCTGTATAGGCCTACTATAATAATTATATTACACTGTAGGCTATAATGCGTAAAAATAAACGATGACGAATGATGACCATCGTGAGCCATTACTAATTGTGACGTAGGTTACTATATGATACGACATGCATGGTCAGAAGAAGAATGGTCGTGACGTGTGGATGTGTGCGTGTGCGTGTGTGCGTGTGCGTGTGTGCGTGTGCGTGTGTGCGTGTGTGTGCGTGTGTGCGTGTGCGTGTGTGCGTGTGCGTGCGTGTTGTGTGTTGGCAATCCCTTGCGGTCAACTTGATAACTAGATTGATCGTAATTCCACTCAGGTCGACAAACAACAGTTCTGCAAATTCATTTCTTATAATAATTATTATCTGAGCATGCAAACACACTTTATTCAGTAAGATTTCATCCGCACACGCACTGCAGGCGGTGTGTATAATAGTACACTGTATGTGTACACAGTCCACAAATCTGAAATTCCTTTCTTTTGCTGTATCAAGCAAAATGTCACATAACAATGACTTCAGGATCATAATTGCATTACTCACAATACAATACAATACAATACAATACAATACAATACAATACAGTACAATACCGCATTTGATTTACAGTCCTTCTTCGAAGTGCACAGACGGTCGTACGATATAAAAATCGATATCGCTTAAGAAGCGTCTGAAGATTATTGTGAGTGCTTGAAGGACTTGCTCAAGGCTTCTACAAAGCGATTAACCGTCTGAAGAGCCACTCAAACTTTTCATGTTTCCTAATAATACAGCCCAAAGCTAATTTTCATTCCGTTCTATTATACCCTCACCCACATATTAGTAATATTATTATGCATGGTGATGCTTATAGATAGCTCTAAGACTCGGGATTTTGGACAAACATGAGATTTCATTGCTATTTCATTGTTATTTTATCATTTCATTGCTACAAATGTGCCAAAGATGCTTTTACCATCATCAACACGGGAAGCTAAGCTTCTAATTCATTATAAATCTAAAACCCATGCAGTTCTGTTTTGAATAATTCATTACGTTATAGGCCCTGTACTCGTTGTCCATTTTTCGGGGCAAACCATAAAATGCGTGTTGCACTATTCGTGCCGCTGCATACGTTTAACCAAAAGCTCATTTACTGCCTTTATCGTTCCATTTCTATCGCTGTGTGACATTTCAAAGATCCACACAATGCGATGGACACAATGATGTGCGAATAAATGAGCCACCAGACCAACCTTGCATCTGTCTGTCTATCTGTCTATCTGGCTGTCTCTATCCCTGTCCCTGTCTCTGTCTCTGTCTGTCTATCTGCCTGTCTGTCTGTCTGCCTGTCTGTCTGCCTGTCTCTCTCTCTCTTCAGGCAGGTTCGTAACTTCGTATACGTCCAATAACGCCACTGATCTCTATTTTGCGCCTCTGTCCTTAGTCCTCTGTAGTCGTCCTGTGTAGTCATCCTTTTTCATCACTTTTCGTCTTCCTCGTGTCTTTCCCCCCCTTACATCAAAATCCCCTTTTTATATTGGTGGTGGGTAATACTCTTTTAAGAGGCGGTCTTCTTGTATAGGATGTGGGTTTCCTCTTTTTAGTTGATGGATTTATTCCATTTTAGAAGGCTGCGAATTCTCTTTTAAGTTGGCCGATCTAATAGTTTAAGTGGCGAATCTTTAATGATCGACCGTGCAGTATAATAGGCTGTATACAGTGTATAGCATGTCAGATTAAAGACCGTATACCGAGAAATTTCTACAGAGCTAAAAGCCACAGTTTATCGCGTGTTACCTTATGTCAGATTAGCTTAGATTAGATTAGATTAGATTATTTCGCTGAAAATCTCACTGGATTCTGGTGAATTTAATTAGTGCATCCCCTCCAGACGTCCACAGTGCATAAAATACATCAACAGAATAACATGCGATGAAATATTTCGTGTATATGTACACATGTATAAAAATCTCTGTTATGACTGCATTGCCTGATTGAAAACGCTTTCGTGGAAGACTTAGATTGGAGCAAAGCGATCTAAGGAAACAACGTATATTATAGACATGTGGTTGTGGGTCGTGTTGAACGTAGGTGGTCATAAGGCGTCGTTAAACACGGGATTGTATTACTGGGAATCCTTTCTTTAAAATATGAGAACATGGCGTGAGACCATTCACTATAAAAATCGACCACATGCAGGCTGGTATGCCCTGAACAATTTATATACAAATATTTGGGACTTGCAGACTTGCAGTACATACAGCGCATACGTAGCCTATAATTTATGTTGTATATAATATAAAATATATTATTGTCACCCTTATGGTCTAGGTCTCTAGGACATAACAATATAACATATAGGCCCCTATATGTACATATATTGTATATATGCGGTGAATGAATGCAGTCTATGATTTTATATAATTCTATTTGTGAGGATAGCTTAATATGTTCTCAGTCTGATTTTTAGTGTTGCCGTTCATAAACAGAAAGCAGTTTTACTTCAGCTTCTGCTCTTAAATATAAATATCGTCTGTTTACGATTGCGATCGCATGCAGCACTGCAGCAGCGTGTAACGTAGCGTAAGCTTACTCTTGTAATTTAGAAACATGTGGTAGATTTAAGGAATTCGATGGAGGAGGTCGCCTAGTGCGTAGGAGTGCGCTTGCATATTGCAGGTTTGTATGGATCTGTGGACTGTATGCATGTGTGATTGTGTATGTCTCTATGTCTACTTGTCTATATGTCTACGTCTACATGTCTTTGTGTTTACATGTCTCTGTGTGTCTCTATGTATGTTTGTGTCCGCATGTATACGTCTATTTGTGTGTTTGTGTCCGTGTAGGACTATCTCAGCAGATCCGTGAGCGTTAATAACCTGTCCATTGATTTAACCATATCAAGATAACACCACCACCACCGCTGCGCGCAGTCCACGTAATAGAATACATCCATTTATATAGCTCATGTGAAAGAGAGGAGAGAGGCGGGTCCTGTATTTATATAGCTCATGTGAAAGAGAGGAGAGAGGCGAGTCCTGTGAGAGATCAAGCTTTCAGTTAGGATGGAATGGATATCTCCACGATGGATGTAAGCCAATCCCTCTTCACAGGCCACCACTACTCATCCAATGTCCACTCGACCACAAAGTGTGTCTATCTATCCACCGACTCTCTCTGTATAGTGTACACACATAACCATGCAGCCTCATCGATTGGCCACGTGTTCGTTTCTACAGGCAGAAGCGTTTTGAAGATTCTATCAAAGGGTCATCTATTCTATTTCATTGCAAGTATCTGCATCGTTCTCTGTTTGCAGAGTACATAATGTATGTCTGTGTCTATGTATGTCTGTGTCTGTCTGTGTATGTCCGCATGTCCGTTTGTATGCGCGTGTCAGTCCTTGTCCATCTCATCGGATGTGTTATCAATAAACGGATCCAGGCATCCATTAATCAAGATGGCGGCCAATCAACAGACACCATCTAGTGGCCAACTCCGGAACTAAATGCTGTCTGCTGAATTCATTATTCCGCTATCGTGCAGCGCAAAACTGCAAATGCCCCTCCACCGAAATTTCAATTCAACGACAAACAAATCGCAATTAACGAAGACAATTAATTAATTAATTAATTAATTAATTAATAAGTGTCTGCTTTCAGCATATTAATGAGTTGAAAATTGTGAAACTTGAACGTCATGGTACGATGACGTAACGCAACGTTGAAATGATGAGTCAGCAGATTTTGGACACAGCCGGGTGGGCAAAGGCTGCGTATATCACAGACTTGTAAATGACAATTGGAGGAACAGACTGAGATACGTATATCACTGGTGATGAATTTGTTATGTTATACATGTATGTTACATTTAACATGTTGCTTAGACTTAGGCCCAATATGCTACATAGGCCTACTATACAATTATTTGCTTTCTGTTTTTTCTTTATCTCATCATTTTGGCAACTGTATTTCCCATTTCTTCCTCCTTCCAAAGCTCAGAAGTGCAACACACACGACGATCTGGCAGAACAAGGACAGTAGGCTAACTGAGAGAATGAAGGAAGGGCTTCTTGCTCTCAATGTCCAAATTCTTCCAGTGAGTATATAACTGCCTCGGTGAAGTTCAAACCCAGGCGTTACAGAAAGAGCTAGGAGACAACAACTGCCACGCATTCATGCATTTCACTTGCATTAGACCTACTCTCTTATTGCTAGTTATTGTTAGCTATTGTTAGTTATTGCAGACTTGTTGTGTGTCTGTTGAACTGTGAACGAAAATCCGGTTTAAACTGTGGCTGTGTTTATCAATTAGACGATGATCGTCTGTACACAAGTCTTTCATTTTATTAGTTCACCGAAGACAGATTGCGTCCTATGCGGCAGACACTCTACCTATGCCTCTCCGTCTATACATCTGCCTTTCTGTCTGTCTGTTTGTCTGTCTGTCTGTCGTCTGTCTGTCGTCTGTCTGTATGTCCCTCATCACACTCGAGCGGAAGTTGTGTCTGCTCTATCCACCTTCATAAGTCTTAACAAAACATCTTTGTCTGAAACTGAAAACTCTTCTGTTTTTTGCTGCTGCTGCTGCTGCTGCTGCACTCTAAACAGATTTATAGGCTAATTATTATAGGTTGACGTTCTTAAGACACGTGTGTATATATACGACACGTGTGTATATAATATACGACACGTGTGTATATGCGATTCGAATGTCTGGAGGTCTTTTATCGCCCATTATATTTATGTACCGAAGTTTTAACTTCAACTCAGCCTTCTTCTTCTTTAGTGTTCTACCCTTAGGGGAGGTCCAAGATTCCAACAACACCATTTTTGTCTATTCTGTGCTTTTTCATTGATTTCTTTATATCCTCGTCCTTTTTCTCTGTCCATCAACCAGTACATCACCATCTTTCTTGGTCTTCCTGGTGGTTTCTTTCCCTCCATTCTTCCCTCTAGAACAGTCCTCAAGAGCAAGTCTCCCTTCAACAGCCAGTCCATCTGCCTCTTGCGTATTGCCTCAATCAACGATCTTTCTTCTTGCACCAGTTGCAGCAACTCTTCATTGGTTTTGTAGTCCATCCAACTAATCTTGGCCATTCTTTTGATTATAACTCAGCGTACATGAATAACAATCATCATTATAGATTCATTAGGCCTATTTCACTTATAGTAAATTCGCTCGCAGTTTTAAACTTAAATCAAGAACAAATTTGATTTTCAGTCTTTGACGGCTTGACGCTTAATCTTTAAAATTTTATGACTTCTGGAATATCCGCCCATTGCTCGGGAACAAAACCAGAGGTCTTCATGATTTGTTCCATGCATATAGTATTGTAGGTTTAAATGACTCGGTTCCGTGCATTGGTTAAAGCGAGCGTTCTGTGTGCTTGGCATGACCGGTCCGCGTACCGATGGTCGTTTATTATAGCCTAGTTGAATAATTATTATCGGCTAGCATGCATGGCCTGTACACTACACGGAAACATACTGTAGGCGTATCGTATCGGTCGTGACACCCCTTCAAACGAATAACGGTGGTAAAGAATTCAGGGAATATATTCATGAGAAAATGAGCAAAGGGTCGATGTTACTATTATGGTCGCAATATAAAAGCGTTTATATTTGCATTTTAATTACTCAATACTCACGTATATAAACCTATACCTCTGCGCTGTCACCTGGTCACCTGGTGCCGTCAGCTACTGGAGCTCTGGCGAAAGCCCTGGTGCATCTTCTCCAGTTGATCCTCTCCCTAGTCGTCTCTCTTAGTTCCTCCAGTCTCATGCCAGACTTTTCCTGTACTTCATCCAACCATTTCTTCCTTGGTCTTCCGCATCTTCTCCGTCCCTCACCGCATGCCGTCATCAGCTCCTTTTCCAAACCGTTAGATCTCATCACATGGCCGAAGTAGCTCAATTTCCTCCAAGTTGCTGTTTGCTGCAGTGTCTCCTCCCTTTCTATTCCGAGTTCCTCGCGCACCGATTCGTTAGTTCTCTTCTCCGTCCATGAAATCCTGCGCTGTAGGGAAGTTTAATTGAGTTGTATTGTCTTATAGGCCTATATTTACCAATAAAAGTATAGGCCTGTACAAGTCTACAGTACATGGTATATAGGCTACGAAGAAAGGTTGAGAATGTATGGACTAACAAGATTGGAGAGAAGGAGGAGCCGAGGATATCTATAACTAAGGAGTAAGGACTACCAGATAGCTTATATCACTAGAAAGGAGGCGCTAAAGTGGGAGAGATTTTTTGGATAAGCGCCATGCAAGGCAACTCGGGGACCTATCGTATAAATTATTGATGAAGCTGAAGCAAAACCTTTGGCGTTGACAGAAATCCTTCAGTACAAGAGTTATACTTGTGGAATGGCTGTGCATGGTGACAGTATCGTCTCAGTCAGACACTCAGTGGAAACTGTCACGGCTTTCCAGGGAATCACTTGGGGAAATGGGCTATTAAGCGTTCCAGGTGAATTTGCGGTGGTTCTAACATATAAACTATAATGACTATTTAGGCCTATATACATGTATAATTGTATATGCTGCATTTTATAAATATAATATATAGATCTATAAAAACCATGCGCTTAAAACACGCGTGTTATATACTATGTTATGATACATGTTATGGTATATGTAAATAGAGTCCGTCGATCTCTTGTCTCTGAATGTGTGTTTGTCGTTGTCAAGGCGCCCTTGTAGCAGCATGGCTGTGTTATGGCGCCATAGAAATTGTCGTCATTACATTACATATAAAAATATATATCATGCTATGTGGTGTTGGTGTACGGACAGTAGTAGTTAATTGTGCCCTTTGAGGGTCTTTTATTATTTCCTGAGGGGGGTGCTCGGTAGTACAGTGGTTAGCGCGCTGGACTGTCAACCAAGAGGTCGGGGGTTCAATTCCCCGCCGGGGCAGAAATTTGTTACGAGATTTCTGTTCCACAAGCCGACTCAGCTATGATGAGTACACGGTCAGTGGATGATGAGACGGCGAGGGAGAGGATTGGTCACCGCCCTTTGGAAGTCTTTTATTATTTCGATCAGCAAGGAAATTAAGGTCGTAAGAATACTGCCGAAAAGTCTCTAGCTAATATATTTAGTGCGATGTGCGAATAAGCGAATATCTCGAGAAAATCGGTATTGGTTACGAAAATTATGCAACTACCGGTTGAATTGTTAAACGCAGCTCCCGTTCCCCCTCCGCCCGCAATTTGCATGTAATTCGCCCCATTTCTATACAGGTAGACGTTACCAGGAGTGGTACTACTGTTACCAAATTCTATGTACGTCGAAACGAAATAGTATCCGGCTTTACCGGGAGTGAAACGGGTCAGTCCCGCACTTATGACACCATCGGTTTTGAATCTTACACTATCGAAAGTAACTCTTGTGTGAGTTTTAGCGATTAAGAATTGCCAAGTTAAAGAATGAATGCTAAGCGCGGGACCGATTGAGATAGAATCTACATACTGCTTCGTAGCTGCATCGCTGGCGTTGTTGGGTTCGTGTAGTCCTGTAATGTAAGCATCATGCATAAAGATGGACTTATACACATTTATTTTAGACGGAGGAGTGCCATCGAGTGACTTAACCATCTCTAACATGATTTCATTGTTTATTCTAAAACGAAATCCATCCATCGATTGTAATGTAATAGGATTGTTTAACGAACATTGTAGTTTATTTCGTATACTACCTAAGAAAATAGTGAATTCTTTATTTTCTCCTCTCAAGTCCTTACAACCCATTGAACGCAGACGATCGGAGCCAACGTTTAAGATTAGATCACCAGTCATGGTATCACCAGTTTTAGACACCTTCAATGTAACTTGTTCATCAACGTATTTCTTATTCGTCAAATGATTATCGTTGGACGGAGAATCGTCGTGATTCGTTATCAAATCAATGGCTTGACCCCAACTTAAGGCCTCATCCATTCCTGCTGTCAAAGGCTTCGTTGTGGGCAGTCCTTTAATTTTGTGACCACCCATTTTTAGATTTCCAGTCGCGATGTTTGCTCCATCCAATCGAAGAAAACTAGCATTTACTTGACTAAGAGTGACACCTCCAGCGATTACTCTTTGTGATGAACCAACATCGGTGTGACCGAATTTATCGACAGGCATTTTATATATAATAATAATTTTTAATGCAGATTAGTCATCGTATACATATAATTGCATTACCTGAATCCCTCGTGGAAGATCGTTATCCTTTGCCAGTACTCTAACTCTGTAATATTGATACGCATCCGTAGTAGAAATATTAAAAAATGTCGGAATAGTCTCTGAAGGAGTTGAAGATGTATGTAAGTGTGCAAACACTGCTCCATCATTGCTAGCGGATAAATTCCAATAAGATACAGATACGGTTTTCAACGCAATTCTCCAAATTTTAACTGGCTCAGGACATTTAATTTGTAACCAAACAGTTTCATCTTCACCCGAAACCCAAGCTGCGTTAACATCGTCAGTGAGATTAGTGAAAGCATGGTAGGCTTTGCTTCCGGCAAAACAAGAACTGGCGCTAGCAACGAATCCTGTTACACTTACATCAGCTTCCAAGGGAGGAATATACCCAGCACGACACTTTTTCAGAGATTTATCGACGTACTTTGTAACTTGTTCATCAACGTATTTCTTATTCGTCAAATGATTATCGTTAGACGGAGAATCGTTGTGATTCGTTATCAAATCAATGGCTTGTCCCCTACTTAAAGCTTCATCCATTCCGGCTGTCGAAGTATTCGTTACTGGGAGACCTTTTATCACATGTCCATTCATTTTTAAATTTCCAGTCGGCAGATTTGTCCCATCCAATCGAAGAAAATTAGCATTTACTTGGCTAAGAGTAACACCTCCAGCGATTACTCTTCGTGATGTTCCTCCAGCAGCGGTGTGACCAAATTTATCGATAGGCATTTTATATATATATTTATATATAATAATTTTTAATGCAAGCCGTTTATAACTTCTTGGAAATTCATTCCATCGTTCATCGTCTTCTTTAAGACATACAGACACAAATGGCCGCAAAACACTTCGTTATCCGGCTGTATTCGCTCGCTGTTATATAACACTGGACGGCGTAAATACTTTATCAGTTCCAGAGGGGGAGGAAGGCCGTAACTATCGAAATATATTTTCTCATTACCGCTCTTTAAGAAAGAGCACCAGTGCGAGCCAGTACCATTAGAACCATCTAGATTCAATATCCCGCACTCATTCCGTCCAGGTTTCTTCGGCAGCTCGTCTCTGAGAAATACTCCTCTAAAATTATTGATGTTTAGTTTCTTAGCCGCTTCGATTAGATCCACATTCGATAAAGCAATATTCGGTAGCACTACTCCACAAACATCGATTTGTTTGACGCTCATTTATTTAATATAAACATTAATTAAAAATTTTCAACGAGTAGTGACCATATGCTAGTGTATGAATACCATCTATCATTATTACCCGTTTGTCGTCGTCTGCAGATAATGCAACTTTATTAATTTCTTCCGTATAAATATCGTGATGATAAGATCTAATAACATTCATCGTTCGTTGTTGTTCTTTTTTAGTAAATAAGCAGTTTCTATAATCTTCGTGAGTAATAGTTTTCTGGACAACATTCTTCTTAATACCTTTACATTTCTTGTGCTCATCTCCAGCAGCCATCTTATAAGAATACAACTTTGCTCTGAGTCCAATAAATTCTTTTATCTGTTTCCCACTAGCTTCATCCTTGAACATTCCAATAACTTTTTTATTTACTCCAACCTCAATACCAGATGGATGATCTCTCGGGTATTCACTTGTGTCGAATCGAGTCTTAATATCGCCTGCGATATCTGAGTAAAAGTCTTCAGTTTTAATTTCGTATGTCAAAGAATCTGTATCGGTAAATAATAATTTAGCTCTATTTCCGTATTTATCCTTGATGTAATTGTAATGAAATTCATACATCAACGTTTTGCTCAAGTCTAATATACACATGCCAAGATATATAGGTTTATTATAGTACAATTTAGTTTTTTTCATGTGAACGGCTATTAGATTTTCATCGAAAATAGTACATCTCTCATAATTAGGTTTAGCGGCTAGTTCAATAGCCCTCTCCTCTTGACACACTAACTCTACATCAACACGATTTTCAATGTTCTCACAAGTTTTTCCAAAGACACTGTTATTCATTAACTTGAAAAAGTCTTTCTCAAAGTCATTAGTAGCTTTCGTTCTAAGAGCTGTATTTAAATCGATATACTTTTTCAACCAATCACTTTCTTCGAATAGTACACCTCTATGCACTTTTGTTATTTTCAAACCCAAGCTCTCATACAGCTTCAGATTATCGTAATGCAGCACATACTTCTTTTTATGGTTTAAGTTTGGAATTAACTTTTTGACTTTGTTAATCTCAATGCTTTCGGGGGCTAACGGAAAATCGTTATGCAGGTCGTGTAACTCTTTAGGATATTCCAAATCAACTTCCAATATGCATGGAATACTTCTCCAATTATTTAATTCATCTTCGTTCATCCATTTGAACCCGTGAGTAGGTAAATTTTTGATCATAGCCCATCCATATAGATTATTCGCATCCAGGTAAGTAATAAATGTATAATTTTCGTTACTATTGAAATCGCTCATATATTTATTATTCGCTTTCCCGTAACGATTTGATATTGTGCTCACTCCTCCTCTCATCCCTTGCCTAAGCATCAGAATCATATCATAATCATTCAATAACTCCAATTTCACGCCTGTCAATTTTAAAGCGGCATCCCAGGCTAAACCAGGAGATGTAAAATACCATGCAGGGTCAAGCGTATAGTTCTTCATACACACATCTCTAAAGTTTTCGAAAACATCGGCAAGTAACAGAACATCCGAAACGTTGTATAAATCGTGATATTCTCTGAATGTTTTGCATCCAAATTCCTTCCATACCGTTTTTGCATGCTCGTAGTCTTCATCGCTAATATTCGAATCATTTAGCTTAGAATAGAATGCGGATTTTGGTGGTAGTTCGGTTTCATTAAAGGTAGTAAATGAATCGACGTAGTCATAAGGATATATGCCTTTTCTCAGCAAAAGATCGAGCTTCTTTCCAGTATATCGTTTCCCAATATTTTTACACTGGTCTTTGCTTAGGTTCCTCGATAAAGCATCAAGACTAGAAGCCATAAATTTAAAACTGTCGATAAAACGCAGTTGTCGCTTGACGGTAATCTCTTTTCCCTCTTTATTTACAAACTTATCAACAACGACCTCTCTGCTAAAAGATATATACTTTTCCTCGTTATTAGGTATGCAATTAATTTTCTCTCCATTATTACCTCTCAGTTTCTTAATGAACAGATGACAATCGTACCCGGAAAGATTATGAAACACTACAGGGAAAAACTTGGGGACTTTATAGTCTAAATTACAAATGTTATGAGCAGCCCCTCTAAATTTACCGCTAAGATGACAGTGATCTCTCACTCGGTCTTCGCCCAACGGTTTTTCACAGATATGGCATATAGTAGCTCCATCAAAACACTTCTTGTCCTCTTCTGTAAATATCATCTTCTTAGGGAATTTAAATTGATTATATATTTGTTTTATATTCTCTTCTAGTTTATCTACAAATATTTGACCAACATCATCATCTTCGCTTTCAGCCGTAAACGTCACAGGATCTTGAGAATATACACTATCGTCGAAACATTTTATGTGGTAACAAAAGGAGCTAGGAATATGCTTTTGATATTTATTAGTGTACGACAACTCTGGATTTGGTTGACATGTATCGATCGGTTTTACAAAAGACTCAAAATCTGCGTAGACTATAAACGGAACCCTCATAGAATTGTTATAATTTTTAAAACTTAACATAGTTCCTTTTTCTGGCATTTCTATTTTTTGTGCGTTATGGTGTTTGCAGTACTCATTATGGTTGTTAAGCGCTTCTGTCGTTGTGAAACCATTCATACACCTTTTACAATAGTGCGCTGAATAATGCGAATTTGCTGTTCGGAACGTCATCAATCGGTTAAAATTCTTTATCCAGCAATAATGTTTCCGTTCTCCGTTGGAAATAAGCAATAGATCTACACAAATATTGCTTTCACAGTTAGACAGATAAAGCGGATAGACATGTTTTTCGTAACCAAATATATTAACACTAATATTATTATTTCTCTCAAATTTACCTATCACATTAGCATCAGTCGCTACCGGAAACTCAATACCACTCCAATTAAGTTTTTTCGATTGTTCTTTCAAAGCTTTCGTTATTTTTTCCGGATGGTCATCCACCGGATTCAAAGCTCTAGTGATACACCATTTGAAGCATTCTTCGTCGTGGTTTTTCATGTTGATGATTGCCTTTTTATTAGCTAAGAAGCTGGGTAGAGGAATGTAAGAACTACCTCTTAAGGGTGTATATTTTACCGTATTTATATCTAATTTTACAACGGCTTTAAATCTCCAATTACTTCCTTGCATCTGAAAACTAGCAATAGACTCCATGATTTTATCTTTTTTTCTGCTGTATATTTCATTCAAGTCGGTTGCTTCTAAAATAACTTCTGCCCTGGAAACGAATGGTATATCCTCAGAAGTCACTATTCCAGATTTCATATCTACTCGTTCCATAGTACAAGTAAGAACTAAATTAGTCTTTGTCTGGCGATTACTCGACAACAGATTAACTACCTGCGGTCTGACGAAATCAAGAAACGACGAGGCATCCATTCCATTAATTCCATCTATTCTATACTGCTTGGTGAATCCTTTAATAGCCGACGCTGTTTCCCGAATTTTAGTTTTATCGAATATCCTGGAAACAGTTGACTTAAACGATTCTAGTTTTTCATTTACGACTTTATTGTCTCGTTCAGGTACATAACTAAGTAACCAATCCGCAAAATCATTTAATTTGGATCTAACCCTATTTTTGTATTTTCTCTTAGGCGCTACTGGTTTGTATTTACCAGGTGTAGGCGTAAGCGTAGGAACCTTAATGTTAGGAACCGGCGAGTCGAGCAAGTGTTCAACATGGTTCATGTTTCTTAAACTACTTTTCTTTAAATCCATTTTATCTTACCACGCAAAAATATTAAAACATGTGAGATCGAAGATCCACTTATCTGTGAGATCGAAGATCCACTTATCTGTGAGATCGAAGATCCACTTATCTATCGCTCATACACTTTAATTTCGTATCTATCTCTCCAGACATTTCCGTTATGATAAGCTATTATGCCAGCACTCTGACCATACGCCTTAGCAGCTTTATACATCGATGGATACGAGGTAACAACGCCAGTCTCTCGATCTATAATATCTACTCTTCTCGGTTGTTTCCTGATACTACTCAACGTGTCATGTCGATATGACACAGACTTGTAGTCCGTCGGAAGAATATTCTTTTCAATCAGTACAGCTATCATTTGAGGTTTGTTGAGATGTGAAGTGCCTGTAACATCGTGATGCTTGGCTAACATTCTAAGCTCTGGTAGCTTCATAATATATAAGTATTCTTTAAATCAATTTTCCATACACTACACTCATTTTCTGCCCATCCGACTGGAACTGCAGCAACCTATCTGAAATTACGACAGCATACGCTTCGGTGTCGGCTGGCACTGCTGCATTGAAAAGAGCCTTAATCTGAATATCAACGACTGAAGATTTCAAACGCTCGGATTGCTTGCTTACATCGAACACGAACAACGGATATAATTCTTTATAATCTACAGGTGTTATATTTCCTTGCGTAATCAACTTATCCATACCATAAAACTTTTGACTAAAGGAGGACGCGTCTCTATACGCTCTGGAGAATTGTTGATTAGGAAACGACAGGTTATGATCTACAGCTGGATATCTTTCCTGGTTCATCATCACATAAATGTTCTTGAGATCGCAGTGATTAAATAGCGATGGATTACTTTCCTGATTACCGCTACGGTCCGTCTGAAATCCTACGATGATATATCTAGGTTTCTCCGGTGAAGTTTTTACGCTGAGACGCCAACTGAAACTTGTCGATTGAGGAACTGTTATTGTGTCGCATTGACGAGCTCTATACGCAACTGGTAACGTTAATTTCGATTCAATTGTCTTATACAACTGCATTCGTTCCATATCGGAAGGAATAACGTGCGGAATAAACCATGAAATTTTGTTTATCGCAACTTTTCCAGCAGCTGCAGCGTTATCTCGGAATATGGCATCATCGTCCGCTTTACGAACTAAAGTCAGCGTCTGTTTGAAGCCGTAAATAATCTTGTCGTAATCATCGCAAAACCCGAAAATATGCTTCAACGGAACAATAAAGCTGAACATTCCTTTAGTGTTTGGTTTGCGAATGAGAAAGCTTTGTCTAGTGGCAAATCCGGGGTTGTCCGCAATAACAGCAGTCGCCCCAGTGTCTTTATACCACAGCTGATTTAAGCCTTGAGTCAGCTGAAAATCGTTTGGATACGTAAGTAAACCGAGCATCGTTGTAGCTTGACCCGGATGAAATAGCGTTTCGATTTCTTGATTAGATAACTGATAGGATATTTGACTGAATAGATACATAAGCCCATTATTCGTAAGAGCGACTAAATCGGCATTAACGTATGCGGTGTCATCGGTTTTAATTAGTCTTCCTTCGAATTGTAGATATGACTCTGCTGGGTGACTGTATAAGTCTTGTAATTCAATATTTATTCTTATTTCACCAGAACTGTTAAGGTTAGTTCTCGCTACAGGTTCGTACTCGTGCCATTCGTATCGCTCGATACCTTCATCGATCAATGGTTGCTCTGTGAATCTTAGAATATCGGATTGCATTTTATTATACATATATTTTTAAATAAGAAAATAAACTTAAGCAAAATAAATTTAAACTGCCATTTTCAAACCACCTCCGTTTAAGCGTTTTACGAGATCTTGAATTCTAATAGCTCCTCCCGTCATTTCTGGATTCGATCCTAGTAATCTAGCTAGAATGACTTTAGTTTCCTGAGTTATCGGCTGCTGAACGGGACCTGTAGGGAGTATCTTATTGAGTAATCGTTTTCCAACATCGATCGCCTTATCCTTAGCAACACCTCCAATCTCTTTGACAGCTGTGCTCGCAATTTGTTTGGCTGCATTCGATGTCAGTAGTCTCTTGAGAAATCCTGCAATGGAATCGAATATTCCTGCTCCACCGACAACGTGTACTTTTTTATAACTTCTTCTCGCAAGGACCAGCATTTCTATATCATCAATTTTTAAATTAGATCATCAATTTTTAAATTAGATCATCAATTTTTTATATTCATCTTTGGTTATCACTCTTTGTCTTAGTAACTCGTCAGTCATACCTACAATTTCATTTCTTACTCCTGTATTTCCCGCTTTGTAGCTATATATTCGCAACTCTAATTGTTTTACTAATTCATTTGGATCTGAAGGAATGGTAATTATTCCGCTTCCTGTTTTACCTCTTAACTTTATGTAATCGTCCCATATGGGTTTTATTATCTTTGCATATTTTACACTTCTAGACGATTTAGGCTTGTTTGGTTTATTTGGCTGACTCATGGCATTCGTTTTAGTTAGAATCTCGGCGTATTCTTCGAGATCACGATTATCATAAATTGAACTGTTTGGACTAGCTAACGTTAACAATTCCCATAATCCTGGAGTTCCTTGATAAGTTGTGGTTCCAACTGTAATATCATTTCCTTGGATTGAGGCTTCGCTGTCACCGATGTAGAATTTTCCATCTCTTGATCTTAATCCGAATGTTGTGTCCACAAGTCTTTTATCAGAAGCATATTTTTTAAGGTATTCAACTGCAATATTTCCTAATTCTAACCTTCTAATGTCTTCTACTGGGTCATCGTCGTCGTATGCCTCTATAGACGGATACTGAGGAAATTGAATGGTTTTCCAGGAATCTGGAAGTGATTTTAGAGCGAGTGATGTTGCTGCAGAGTTATCTTTTATTGTCGACAGCAAAGCGTTTTGTTCTTTTGAAATTGCTGATTGAGAGTCGACTATTGGTTTGTAGATTTTCGTTAATTCTCGTTGAAGTCCAAGATCGTCTATTCTCTCTGAGAGAAAGTTTTGTTTAATATTTTTTTTCGTTTTTAAAAACTCTTCGATAATAAAATCTCTTTTTGCAGGATCGCTAATTTTCAGTAGCGACATTTTTTATTATAATGTTTAAAACGTAACGTAAAACGTAAACATAAAACGTAACGTAAAACGTAAACATAAAACGTACAATTTATGCATCGTAGTAATTAACATAACAAATTGAGTCTTTTTCATTTATAGTAACTGGTGAATCTGAGTTGTTTTGAATTGTAATTATTATATCCTCTGCGTCCTCTAGGACAGTACCATCTTGAAGACTCAGTCTGAGTTGTTTCAACTTCTGTCTAAGAGAGACTAGACACATTCCACTGGTCATTCGGACTCCAAGGCCTACTTCTACTGTAATATTTGTCTTTGGTTCAATCGTTATCGCTTGCTGAGCAAAAATCTCATATCTATCGCCTGCTCGTTGTCTTGCAGGAGCGTGAGTGACCACTTTAGGCAACCAAATTATCGTACTCACACGAGGCTTTCGTTTGGTGATAAATTTGTGTATTGGGTGACCGTATCCAGACATTTATATAAGAGATTGTTTAAAGTAACATTCCAAGAATAGGAATATTTTTAAATGGTGAATTAGGTCCTAAGATAAGACCTTCACCGCTGATATATCCTGCTCCTCTTTTCATAAACAGACCAGTACCAGATATCGAACTACCCTTTTTCCACGGAGATAGAAAAAGACCTTCCCCAGCAGGCTTTATCTTACAGCATATTCCTCCTTTCTTTACGTAGAGCACGCCCGATCCACTTATCGAAGATCCACTTATCGGATGTGAGATCGAAGATCCACTTATTTTATCGACAATTTTGGAACCAGCTGCAGAACCCAATCCTGTTAAGGCTCCTGTGGCTAAACTCGGAAGAACACTAGACAGAAGAAACTTTCCGGCTGTTGCTAAGAACGGTAGAATAGCGCCAATAAATCCGCCTTCGACTCTCGCATTGTCTTCTAATTGCTTTTTACCCATTTTAATTGTCACACCAGTTCCATTCTGATACGCTTTAGTTAACTTGTTAATTTGCCTCTGGTTTAGAGCTAATACATGCTCACCAGTTATATCTTCATGAGAAAGTCTTATACTCACCCCAGTTCCGACTTGAACAGCTCGCTTAATCTTCTCTTTTTGCCCTTCAGAAATATTAACTTTGACCTTAGCGTAAGCGCTCATCTTATATTAAATATAAACTTTAAATTAAACCTCTCTTATGTGAAATCGTATCGACAATTCCTCACCTCTTAAATTAATTAGTTTTCCATTTTGGTCTATTAGTTTTGTTTCCATCGATGAAATAGAGTATAGCGTTATTGGAAGATAAACCAGATTATGAGGAGATTCGATTATCTTATAACCAGGCCCGACCGATGGAAAGAAAGAATAAATTATGTTCTCCGTAGTTCCGTTGGCATACGATGATCCTATTATATCACTGGTAACACGTAAACTATTCACGCTGTTTATATCGACTATGTGCTCGGATTCGTTATATCCTTCGGAGTATACACGACGCTGAAATCCTAGAACGGTGCTAATTGAATTTTCTACTGTAAAATCAACTTTATAGTTCTCATCAATTTCCAAAACAGCCTTCAAAGTATTGTTATTTGGTTGCAACTTTATACATTGTCCATGACCTTCTTCTTTTAGAATTCTCTGTATGTAATCGTTTAAGTCTTCGATTTCATAGCAACCGGTTGGAATGTCTAAATCTTCCCATGTTACACCGTTATCTGACGAATATACGAATTTATTATTTGTTTCATCTATATTAGGAAAACTGTAGTAAGTTTCAAGATTGACAAGAGCCATTTCATACGTTTTACTTTTGTCCAGTTCGATTAGTGGATTAAATTTCGTTCGAATTCGTGTGTTCCTTTCGCTCAACAAAATGCAAAAGGATTCTTTAGCTTCTGTGTTGCGTGCAATCGTTTGAGTATTAGATAAAATTTCGTCAAGAAGGGTTTCCATTTTAGATAGCTATTTTTAAACCTAGAATATAAAATCTTAAATTTTGTTATCATTTTATTATTGCTTTTATTTAATGTAAAATGTATCTAATCCAGATCTGTACCTGCCCTTATTTGTTTTACTAGTAAGGTCTATAACCACAAAACCATGCGTTTCATCCCACGCAGTTTTGCATAGTTTTCGAAATTCTTCTATAGTCATATCATCTACACCTATATGATCGCTGTATATATGATTAATATTTTTGAGGTCTTGAGGGAATAGACATATAAAATTGGCATTCTCCCTGATAGTTTGTCTGGGCAGCTTGAAATAATTTTGTGCTAGGTAAAAGCAATCTACATTACTATGCCTACCTCTTATATAATAGGATTCGCATTTATTTTGCCTCTCTAATTGTAAATCATCAAAAATCATGAGATTCTTTTTATCTCGACTTAAGTCTCGTGGATCTGGAACATCTTCAGAGGTTTCAAAGAACTTGCATTCTATATCGGATTTTTTGGCCATGTTTTTAGACATCTCCTCGACTACGGCGGTCGGTGATACATTTAATTTCATTATCTCATCGCGATTATCAAAAAGTCTTATAATTGCTTCCTTTGGTAATTTCTCTTCGAATGCTTTCTTAAGTATCTTATATTCTGATTGAAATAAACTTTTGCCAAAGATCTGCAGGTTATCGTAGTCTAACCAACCAGGTCTCAGTAATAAATTAAGTAGTAATATTGTTTTGCCGCATTGAGACTTACCGACGATCAAACCTCTGATGCTTCTTGGTAGGAGAGGACTGTTAAAGCGTTTAGATGTATCTTCATTCCATGATAGGTCTTGGACTTCCATTTTAATTATATTATATTAAAATGGAGCACAGCTCGTATTGCGTAAAATGTAAGCGACAAACTGAGTGTAGAGATATTCAACGAGTTGTCAGTAAGAATGGCAGACCTATGCTTAGATGTGTATGTGTTGAGTGTGGCGCTAGAAAAACTCAGTTTACTAAAATGTCCACCGCTACAGGTGGTGATTTGGTCTCAGCTCTCAATTCTGCTACTTCTAATATTAAACTTCCATGGGCAAAGTACCCGGGTGAAATGCATCTTCCAGGACATTCTTTCACGGGTCCAGGTACTCGATTGGATTTGAGATTGAATCCTGATGGAACACCAAAAGATTGGAGTAAACCAGTAGATAGGGTTGATGCAGCAGCCTATCGTCATGACCTGGCTTATGCTAAACATACTGATACAGCAGGGAGAAACGTCGCTGACAGAGCTATGATAGATGAATTAAATAATATACCTAATCCTTCGTTCCGCGAACGAATTGAACGATCTATAGTAAAACCAATATTATCGACGAAGACCCATTTTGGAATGGGGTTGAAAAAAAAGCTCTGAGATGGACAGACCAACTTGCTGACGAATTGCATAAACCTATAGTCAGGAAGTTCAGGAAGCGAGTTGTTTATGTGCAGGGAGTGGACAAAGTTTGGGCAGCAGACTTGATTGACATGCAGGCTTATGCTAAATTTAATTCTGGTGTGAAATATTTGTTAAGCGTCATTGATATATTCTCCAAGTATGCATTTATTCAGCCGTTAAAAGATAAAACTGGGAAATCTGTGGCAGATGCTTTCGTTAAAATATTTAATACGAGCAAAAGAAGGGGTGATAAACTTTGGGTCGATAAGGGATTAGAATTCTATAATAAACAGGTAAAATCACTAGGTATGCAGTTGTACTCAACTGAGAACGAAGAGAAATCTTGCATCGTAGAAAGATTTAATAGAACAGTGAAAGAGAAAATGTTCAAATATTTTACAGCGAATTCAACTCAGAGATATATCGATGTTTTAGATAATATGGTTAATTTATACAACAACACAAGACATTCTTCCATTAAAATGACTCCTGTTAAAGCGAGTGTTAAAGCAAACGAATGGGTTGTGTGGATGAATCTGTATGGTGATGCTGTACCTGAAACTGTTAAACCTAAATTTTCAGTCGGAGATAAAGTAAGAATTTCTAAGAAGAAAAAGACATTTGAGAAAGGTTACACAAATCGTTGGACACAAGAAATTTTTACTATAACACAAATCCAATACACAGACCCTATAACCTATAAAATATCTGACTATCATGGAGAAGAAATAAAAGGGACATTTTATGAAGCTGAGTTACAATCGACAACGCAAGATACATTTAAAATAGAAAAGATTATTAGGAAACGTGGAAATCGGTCTTTGGTTAAATGGTTAGGCTATGATGATTCATTCAATTCATGGGTTGACAATAAGGATTTGATATCATTGTGAGTTTAACTGATTTACTACTACAGCCCTTGTGCAATCATTACTTCTCTATGAACACGCTTTAATAACAAGTTCTAATGTACATTCGCAGCCTGTTCTAAGAAGAAAAAGACATTCGAGAAAACAAAATTCTTGACTTTTTGGGACGGATGACTAAAAAAAAAAAAAACCTAGAAAAAAAAAAAAAAAAAAAAAAAAAAACCTAAAAAAAAAAAACCTAAAAAAAAAAAACCCTAAAAAAAAAAAAAAACCTAGAAAAAAAAGTTAGAAAAAAACCTAGGAAAAAAAAACTGAGAAAAAAAAGTTAGAAAAAAAACCTAGGAAAAAAAACTGAGAAAAAAAAACCTAGAAAAAAAATCCTAGAAACAAATTTAGAAAAAAAATTTAGAAAAAAAATTTAGAAAAAAGTTTATTTGCGTCTTCGTGTCCTGTAAAGTTGGCTATCTCGGGACAAACATTTATCTTGGGGACAGAACCGGAAGTTTGGGGACAGATTCAGAGGTGAAGGACGATTTTTCAACAAATTGCACCGCGTAGGATAAGACTTTATCGCATTGCACCGCGTGTCATAAGATCTATCGTATTGTGCTCTGTGTGAAGTGTCAACGATGTTATAGGCCGGTTGCTGCGTGGCTTTTAATAGGTACACCCCCAGCTTATCCTTTAGCACCATTTTAACTTAATTTATCTTCAATATCAGATTTCTTAAAAGGTAGCTAAGTAATTAATTATGCATCAGGAAAAATAATAAAATACCCCAAAGGAGAAGAGGAGGAATCAGGAAGGAAATAATAAAAGACCTCTTGGTTGACAGTCCAGCGCGCTAACCACTGTACTACCGAGCACCCCCCCTCAGGAAATAATAAAAGACCCTCAAAGGGCAGTGGCCAATCCTCTCCCTCATCATCCACTGACCGTGTACTCATCATAGCTGAGTCGGCTAGAGGAACAGAAATCTCGTTACAAATTTCTGCCCCGGCGGGGAATTGAACCCCTGACCTCTTGGTCGACAGTCCAGCGCGCTAACCACTGTACTACCGAGCACCCCCCTCAGGAAATAATAAAAGACCCTCAAAGGGCACAATTAACTACTACTACGGACATTTGAACGGCGGTCAATTGAACGGACGACACTTGACCGGCGACACTTTAACGGGCGATATTAGAACGGGCCGACAATAGAACAGGCGACACTTGACCGGAGCGTCATATTACCGGGCCGACTATTGAACAATTATCAGTGTTGTAGCCTACACTATGCACTTAGGCCAACTCTGAGTTTTGACTGAATGTTGGGAGCGACGTTTGGCGACACTAAATACTATAAGCGTACGGGAGATGTCAGCAGTGGGAGGGGGCAAAGATTGAACTTTTGCCCAAAAAATATATCCGGAAAAAAGTTGATGACCTTGTGTTAGTCTAGTCGTCCGAAGCTGTGTTTGCCCGAAAAACCAGACTTGCCAGAAAGTTGACGACTTTTTTAGTCGTCCGGGCTGTGTTTGCCCGAAAAACCAGACTTTCCCGAAAGTTGGAGGAGCATTTTCTCCCTCTGGACCCCCGCCTCGTACGCCTATGCTAAAGACAGTTAGCATATGGTAAAAAGACGCTCATACATCGAAATTGTGAGTAGGCCTAGTACTCGAGAGAAAAACAATACCAGAATGGCAGAATATCATGGCGATGTTAAATGGTTGCCCATTTGTCACATAACTAGAATACGTTGAACTTGGTAGCCTAGGCATACATGTCAAAGACAGTGAATGTTGGATTGCTTTTAAATTTTACTATGACTTTACCGATCAATTATTGTCCACCGGTCATCTGTCTGGCCGTTCAATTGTCTCAGCGGTCATCTGTAGCCTACACCGTTCTACTGTCGCCGTTCTAGTGTCGCACGTTCTTTTGTCGTCCGTTCTAATGTCATGGAACCGTGGTGTTAGCTTATGGTATGGCATTGTATGGTATAGCATGGCATTGTATTATATGGTGTGGTATAGCATTGTAGTCTATGTGCATGGGGCCATATATCCTACGTGACCAAAATTTTCAAATTTCTCTGCAGACTATAATGAAATGGCAAGTGATGTATATGGAAGAGGACAAAATAATGGGCATAGCTTTTGCATTGGGGACCGACATGCTACTATTATAGTAGCTGCTTCGTCCTTGTGAAGTTTGTGACATAAACTTCCGCTCACAATTATGATGATCCAATAGTCCCAATCTGTGTTTGCCTATATATGGGACAGTTTCGATCTCAAAAGCTTTTGACGGAATCCCAAATAATCGAGTAATAAAATAACTAAATTCTCTTTCAGAGTTCGTAAATTATTATTTTTAGATCAATTTTTTTAACCGACACGTCTGTCCTCGATGCATAAATATAGTATTCGGGACCAACGTGCATGTCGGTTAGGTTCAGGTTTATAGTCGTGACGGTCGGTAGGTTCAGGCTTAGAGCATGGGCGGAGTTTGGTTTCCGTTCTTGGAAGGGCTAACCCCGAGTCTGGGTCTTATTAGGGGAGCTAACCCCGAAAAGGATACCATTTTCATGGTAAAAAAGGTGAATCTGGGCCTTCTCGGAGGGGCTTAGCTCCCCCTAACCTCTGTTAAACTCCGCCCATGGTTAAGGGGTAGTGAGGGTCCGTTGTATCAAGTTAGACGTCGTGAAGGTCGGTTAGGGTCTGTTTTAGGGTTAGGGTCAGTGTCGTCATAGATACTGTCCAAGGATAGTGCATAATACTTCGGTCCCGATACTGCAATTACGCTTTATATATGATCTATATATATATAATTATATATATATTGTATATATTGTTTAAAATCTCATTGCATTTATTATTGATTATTAATATGATATAATATCACAATGCGTTCATTATTGATTACTATTACCGGTGTGTCGTCAGTGGTTAAAGGAACGTGCTTATAATATTTTGTACAACATTGTACACACACAGACATGGTCACATGGTCATATTATGGTCACATGGCACCGTTTGTTGGTCGCTTATAACGTCGACCAGTTGTTGTGAAATGATTGTATTTGATTATTGGATGCGGTTCGTTTTTTAAAGTTTTTTGCAACCAATGTGTTTTGTGAAAGAGAATAGATCTGTTTTTTTATCATCGTCGTTGCAATGATCTCATCTCTCATCAGATTGACGATCAATTGAGATTGACGATCAATTAGAGTTGCATGAATCTGCGACCAAACGACCGATCGAAGAATAGTTGCTTCGTCATCAAACGAGAACAGCATTTCTATGATCTCTACATCGCATTGTGTGTGTGTGTGCGTGCGTGCGTGTGTGTGTGTGTGTATGTATGTATGTGTGTGTGTGTGTGTGTGTGTGTGTGTGTGAGTGTGTGTCCAGCAAACATGCTGCTGCTTTATCATCTCCTGCATTACACATTGTGGCCTCTCGCCTATCCGTTTTTGATACTGTCTGTATCTGTGGGTGTGGTTAGTGGTTGTGTATATATAATATTATATATAACTGTCTCTGTCTGTGCTACTGTCACTATCTCTAACTACATCTGTAGCTCGCCTCTGTATGTAGATCTATATATACTATATAGGGCTTTATAGGCATTCTGTCTATATGTATGGTTGATTCTATGTCTTAGTATAATTATTTCTTTGCGTCTGCCTTTGTCTCGTGATTCACTGCCTGTTTGCAAGTTCCTCCGTAAATGTTTCTGCTTATATCATTTATATGTAGATGTGTATTTCTCAATATCTAACTCCGTGTTTGTCTCTCTATCCCTGTTTGTACCTCTCCTTGTATAATACCTCTTCCTACATGTGTCTTCGTTCCTGTCTCACTCACACCACCCCACACCATACCACACCACACCACACCATACCACACCACACCACACCATACCACACCATACCACACCATACCACACCACACCACACCACACAACACCACACCACACAACACCACACCATACCACACATACCACACCACACAACACAACACCACACCATACCACACCATGCACTCTGCACCCCGCAACCTCAATTGAGGACAGACAGTGACTGATGGACAGATGTCCTTCCAATTATTTAGTTGAGTCGAACGAATAAACTTCCTCTTTCGGGCGATGCCAGTCCCAAGCTTGGATAAAAGAGGAGGGAAATGCTAATCCTCATCATTGTTATAGCGCAACATCGTTACACAAAGCGACCACACAAATTCGAGATAAAGAGATTTCGTTTTCTTGTCGTTCTTTCTCTGTCCTGAGATTATTTTTCACTGTTATGCAATTGATCAGGATATTTATACGCAGAATGGAATGTGAATACAATGAAAGAGAACAGGACAATACAAACAGTTCGGTCATTCAGCTGCGCATGCGCATGAAGTCAAATGGATTCGATACTGATTTCATCAATTATATCAGATCTGGGTTTCGCCGGATCTCAGATTAGATAGTTATTGGTCGAAGAAGCAATTATTTGCATGAGGCGTTTTATTAAGTTTCACTACGGCGCCGGCCAGATAGATATTATCATTAAAACAATGCGAAGGCAATTTATGCAGAGGAAATTTATGTAGAAGCAATTTATGTAGAAGCAATTTATGTAGAAGCAATTTTTGCAGAGGCGATTAGGTGACTTAGACGCCAAGAGGAACAAAATAATTATAATGTCATCAGGTTTACTCCAAGTTTCCCAGCATGCTCAGCCTCGCTCACTCCAGATGTGAATTGCGTATCTAGGCGCTTCTGTCGGTGCATTTATCTTAAGCGCGCAGTCTTTTTTAAGTGACACTGCCTACAGTAACTGCGTGCTTTCTTTCAATCAACCAATCAATTAATCAATCAAAATTTATATAGCGCCACTTCAAGGTACCTACTCTCTTTGAGCGAGGCTGAATTAAGGATAAGTACTTGACTTAGCATTGATGAAGACTTAAGCGGCTGACAAATGACCTTCTCTGCATACGCGGCAGCTGAACAATTGAAACTGTTACAATGCAATTATGTCAGTGACCTGTGTTCATGAACCGTCCTTACACTAACCAAGCATAATAATTATAGATCATCTCAACTGTGCAGTCTCTCTCCTTTAACTGTTAGCTAAATAAATTAATTATTAATCAACCAGTCCTTTATTTGGTTAGTTGGTAAGCTCCGTTGTATTTATTGCTCAAGCCTGACAATCCTCCTCCTCAATGTACTTTCCTTCTTCTTCCTCCTTCTCCTCATCCTCCTCATCTTACCATCATTGTCCTTTTTCTCCTCTTCATCCACCTTTTTCTCTTTCTACTCCTTATCCCTTCTTCGTCTTTCTCTTTACCTCTTCCTTGTCCTCTTCCGTTTTCTCCTCTTCTTAGTCTTTCCTTTCTCAATTCCCTTCTCCTTGTACTCTTCCTCCTCTGCGTCGTCCTCTTCCCGTGCCTCAGTCTCATCTTCCTGCTCTTCGTCTTTCTCTTTTCCCACTTCCTTGTCCTCTTCCCCCTTGTCCTCTTCCCCTTCCTATTCCTCTGCGTCAACCTATTTCCCTTTCTCCGTCTCCTCTGTCGTCTCTTCCCGTCCTTTCCATCAATCCCTGAATCCTTGATGAACGCGGGTCGTCCTTAAAAGTCAAGCAGGAAATGGACGAAGGCTGTAATTCAACACCTAAGCGCCCTTAACTCCTCAACCATTCACTCCCTCCCCACTCCCTCAGCCACCCACCCCTTCCCCTCACAGCCCTTCCCTCGCAAAGCAATTAGAGCGGCGACTCAAGGCAGTTCATTTAGAGGCCGTCATTCTTCTGTCTCCGCAGCTGACAAGTTAAGGCAAAGCAACAGATGCAAAGGAGAAAGCAGACAGACAGACAGACACACACAGACACACAGGCACGCAGACACACAGACACACAGACACTATCAAAGATACGCAAAGCACACAGAGACACATACACATACACGCAGTTTAAGCAAACAGGAAGACCTGGAAGAATCATTCATCTGTGAATGATTTATTGTTATTAGATGGAGTTTTCTTTTGTTCCACTGGTGCCTCGGATGAGATGAAGAAAAGCATGCAAAGCGTATACAACTATACAAACTATACATATACATGTATGTCGGAATGTCGGTCTGTATCCTAGCAAAGCAGCGACTGTCGCTATGCTATTAGGAGAGATCAGTCTAGACGAAGGAGACACAGGCAGAAGGCAAAGAGATGGAGAGAGATACACAGACAAACAGAGGCAGAGAGAAAGTGACAGTTAGAAGGTAAAGGAGAAGAACACAGACGGCAGACAGTATACATATACACATGTACATGGTAGATCTAATGAGGGAATAGATACCGATGAGAGAAAATATAGCGACGGGAAGAGACAAATAACGAGATGTATAGATACAGATATAGATATACATAGATATATACAGGGTGGGCCGTAAAAAAAGTAACCCCCTACGGTTTTTATCCCATATCTTAACCAAACATAAGAATTTTCAAATGAAACTTTGCAGTCTTAAAGGCAATTCATATTTACGTACAATGGTCAAATTTCAATAAAATATTTCAAAGATAACAAAAGTTATATCACTTTTAGTGAGGCCACCCACCGTTTTTGACGATTCAAAAACGAAACGCAACAAAAAGTGACAAAAACGTGATTTTATTAAGTCTCATCTCAAATAACTGTTGTCAAATGTACTTGGTAGTGCTTCACTACTTGTGTTCAATGTGCCCACCACCAGTGCCAACACTTCTTTTGAGTCTCTTTGCAAAGTTCTTGATGGACCTGGTGATTAATCTGACAGATTTCTTATTTACCAATTTGATTGTCATCTTGCTAAGTGACTTCTCAGTGACGTGCAGCTACGCTGGTACCCTGTTTCTTTTTAGATAGTAATAATAATGATCGTCTGACAATATCAAGGCTATTTGATAACAATTATTTGAGGTGAGACTTAATAAATTGTGTTTTTGCTACTTTTTGTTGCGTTACCCTTCTGAATTGTCAAAAAACCGGTGTGGGCCTCACTGAATGTGGTATAACTTTTGTTCTGTTTGAAATATTTTGATTAAATCTGGCCATCGTGTGTAAATATGAATTGTCTTTAAGCCTGTAAAATTTCATTTCAAAATTCTTACTTCTGGCCAAGATATGGGCAAAAACCCGTAGGGGGTTACTTTTTTATGGCCCACCCTGTATATATATATATATACAATATACATACAGATATATTATACAGTACTTAAATAGATATACATAGATATAGATATAGACAGACGAAATGGGGGGTCAGACGTTGATTTATGTGGACTTGGGGTGGGCAACGAGGACTTTACTAATGTGGTCCCAAGAACGACTGAGGGGTTGAACCCCCGCAACATCCCCTCCCTCAATCCTCACCCTGCGATCAACCGTTCCGTCAATACGCTGTATAGAGAGACGCATAGAAATTCCTACACAAAATGAACGTAGACTGTAATAGGTTTACTTGCAAGCCTCCCAGATCGATGATCTGCTATGCTATGTTAAAGAATCCAAACGATACTTTGGTGTGCAGAAACGCTTGATGCAAATAATGTCAACACTTGAAGACTGTCAGCCGTATGCTTTCGGTTGTTGGGGTTTTCAGCGACTCTAATCGTCTTTAACAAATGCGTTTTATGATAGACCCGACGACTAAAGAGCAGGAAATGCCGCAGCCGCGTCCTATCTTCAAATTCAGTTATAAACTTATAAGATAGCGGATATGGAGTCACATTCTCCACAGTTCAAGCATACCACTAAACAGTAAACTCTCTATTTTTGGAGTCGCTACCAGCCGACCAGGCGAATCTTTTATGTTCAGGAAGTAGTTGATACATGTATATACTCGTATAATATAATTATCAAGCGAACATTATTACGCCTTCGCCAGAAAATCCATCGTAAATGACAATTCGACGTGTGTCGTATATTGTAGATTTAGCCTAACTCTATTATTCTCACGCGTGTGAGTTGTCAGTGGCGCGTTAAGAAACTGAGGTTCTTTAATAAATTTTAATTCGGTAATTGCAATTATTGTCTACTGCCTTTTACTTGGTTGATAGACAATATATCTTAGAATATAGAATTCTTCGAATTTATGTCCATGTGCTATTGTAAAGCATAGTTCTGGTCAGCTAGAAATTACTTTAATCATTTCAGGTAGGCTATGCAGATCTGATGTTGGTCATTCGTTCGAGTTTCAGAATTGTTTTCGATTAAACGAACTGTATGCATTATTATAGTAGGCTATACCTATTCATTAGTGGGGTCCTCCATTTGGAATGAACTTCTTTCTAACCAAGGTAAAACAAATAATATCTTGCCTATCTCATCAGTCTCTCTTGTTAAAGACATTTGGGCTACCATGCTGAGAGTACCACTACTAAATAGTTAATAGTTAATTTGTGAGAGCTTTGTTATAGATTATTAGATACTACGGTAGGCCTACACGATATTCACATAATTTACGAGTTTAAATTAATGGTTAAGTACATGTATGGGCCTACACTGTCTTGAACTATTGTGACGCAAAATCGACATGCGTAGGCCCACACAAACAGAAGAAAAAGCATTACCTACAAAGCATTAGAGGAATTTCTTTTTACAAAACTTATTTTTTTTTTGTTGCTCCGAGGTATTTATGGTCTCTCAAGGACTTATTGCTAACTACAGTCTAAAAACCAGTCCAGAATGACCCTACTCTTCGTTGTCTAGATCAGCGAATGTGCATTTTATTATTATTATTATTATTATTATTATTATTATTATTATTATTATTATTATTATTATTCGTTGATTGATTTCCCAAGCATATAGAAATTGTAGGCTACATAATTATATGAGTAGATTAGGCCTACTATTTTCTACCTGGTAATGTGTGGACTCGAGGAGAGCCTCAATAAACTTTACCGGGTACGGACATAATTATTATATGAAATGACTATCGCTTTATCATAAGATTTATGAGTTTTAGAGTAATTGTTAGCCTAACAATGTTGGGCTATTATTGCTATAGCGGTAAGCTTATAACCGGACAAAGATGCAAAGTAGAATAAATATCGAAGCAAAATAAATCTCAGTATTTTGAGACAGCACTAAGCATTTTGAGGAGAGCAAGACGGATTTAAGGCAGGCGGGAGGAAGCACAACAATGAAAGAGACACTTGAACAAGTATGGAACAAACACAGCTAGAAGGTCTTCATCAATAGTCATAGACTTCAAACAAGCATTCTGCAGCACGTGGTGCGTTGGAATGTGGATTGTGGAGAGAGCTATACGCAGAGTGCTGCAAGAATAGCAGAGCAAACGTGTAGCCTATACGTGTACAATGTACAAGAGAGATATTGAAAATCATCAAGTGCCTTAAAACCAGGTCTTAAAGTGTGAATGGACGGTCAATCCTGAACGCCGTCTGCCACTGTCTTATCACTGTTATCAGGCCAGCAAAGTCTGGCGTTAACATCGACGCGATTAGAAACCGAGGTTCTTTAAAAATGGTAGGACTATAATCCCTATACATAAAAATATATATTATCTATATAGGTCGTCCAGGCACTTCTTTCTATATTATACTTCAAGCAAGACACTTCCGTGACTTCCATTATATCTTACTTTTAGTAAGATATAAATAGATGACAGAATACAGGAGTACATCTACAACAAGGGGCACCCCGTCATAATAGCCCGGTCAAAACAGCCCCGTCAAAACAGCCCCGTCATAATCGCCCAACGACAAAACAGCCCCGTCAAAATCGCCCAGCGACAAAACAGCCCCGTGAAAATAGCCCCGTCAGAACAGCCCGGGGCTATTTTGTCGGGGACCGACAAAGTCGCGGAATAACACGATTTTCGTGAAAAAATAGACCGACGAAATTAACGTCTTTTTAAGGAAGCAGTCCTTTCGCCGAATTGATGAAAATAATGTTTGTAGCCTAAAGTTTAAGATGACTTCCGGAAATGATCGCGTTAGTAAACAAACTTCACGTTTTATCATACATCCATGGCAGCTTCTTATTAAATCGTCAATCCAGCCTGTATTTGAGATCTATAAAACTTTCATCCAGCTTCGATTTCTCAAGCGTTTGATCATCCATCCAGCTTCTATTTGAAATATAAATATCTTCATCCCGCTTCCATTTCTTAAGCGTTTTACCATTCATTCAGCTTCTATTTAAGATCTGTAAAATCATCATTCAGCTTCGATTTCTCAAGCGTTTTATCATCCATCCAGTTTCTATTTAAAATATAAATACCCTCATACATACATACATACATTCATACATGTTTTACCATGCATCCAGCTTCTATTTAAGATCTATAAATTTTTCATCCAGCTTCGATTTCTCAAGCGTTTGATCATCCGTCCAGTTTCTATTTAAAATATAAAAACCTTCTTCCCGCTTCCATTTCTTAAGCGTTTTATCATTCATCCAGCTTCTATTTAAGATCTATAAAACCTTCGTCCAGCTTCGATTTTTCAAGCGTTTGATCATCCATCCAGCTTCAGAGCTTCTATTTAAAATATAAATACCTTCATCCCGCTTCCATTTCTTTAGCGTTTTATCATTCATCCAGCTGCTATTTAAGATCTATAAAAACCGTCATTCAGCTCCGATTAATAATTAGATCCTTTTAAAAATTGATCCAGATAAAACGCTTCAGAAAATTTAATGGTAGCTGGATGAAGGTTTTATAGATCTTAGATAGAAGGTTGATGAATGATAAAAAGCTCAAGAAATGGAAGCTGGATGAATGCTTTTATATATCTGAAATAGTTGTCCGTGTCGTCTATGACTGGACTGTTTTCGCGGAACTGTTTACACGGGCTGTTTTAACGGGGTTATTTTGACGGGGCTATTTGATGGGGCTATTTTGACGGGGCTATTTTGACGGGGCTATTTTGTCGGGAACTGAATTTTTCTGGGCTGGTTTGTCCTTGGGCGATTATGACGGGGCTATTTTGTCGCTGGGCGATTATGACGGGGCTGTTTTGACGGAGCTGTTTTGACGGGGCTATTATGACGGGTCACCACCCCAAGGCTGTTGGCCCTCTTATCCTCATCACAATTTATCCTATTATTAGAAATAGTAATGTCGCTCAACCTTACCAACCCCGAAGCTGCATGCGTGAAATTAAATGCATAGAAGACTGATGAATAACAGAATAAGACTAAAGTTTCGCTGACAACATTCGTCGCTTCACTATAGACGGACGAGAATAGCTGGATATTACAAGACATAAACTTCAGCAGAAGATTCGGTTCAATGATCAACGATGCAGAGAAAAGAAAAACAACGTTGATTGAAACGACCAAGAGACACCACTGTATCAAACGAAGGAGAAGATAATATTATCGTCGACCAAATCGGGCAATTCGTCTATATTCGTGTGAGATCAGTCGTCATCAACATCATTGATGTTGTAAGATCAGTATAAGTTGGACTAAATCTTAATCCGAAATTTCAGACATGTCTTGTGAGCAAGACAGTGCAACCGTGTGGTATACATGTACATGTATAGGTTCTGATTTTAAGTTAACCAAGAGGTCGTTGACTGGATCTCAATATTAAGTCCTCCTTCACATTATAGCAACTATATGCACAGCCGTATAATATATACAGTATATATATAATTATATACAGTATATATAAAATATATATGACCCTTTCCTGTCGCTCGACTCACTGCACTCGTCGACCTGCAGCTGCTGTCATAGCTGACAGAAAATCGTCTGAATTAACTGAGATTACGAAGTCGGTTGCACAGCGCTAGGACATATGATTATTATGGCTCACCGAGTGATGGGGAGGAGTCAGAGAAGAACTGCTAAAATTAGATACAGCAAATGTCTGCTGTAGGCTATGATCTCAGATAAAGGGTGATAACTTAGGTGAGACTGAGTGAGTGCTTTGTATAATGTTCTTATGTAGGCCTATCTATGCATAGAATAAGCTTAGACTTCGACGGGAGTGCTCCACTCTCAGAGAATTAACGGTCGTTAAGGTTAGACTCAATAAGCCCAACGCTTTAGCGTAGGCCTACAGTGGTTTTATGTCGGACTCCTGTAGTGCTGAAGTGGTTCCCGGACAATTCGGCGCCGGACAATTCGGAACGGACAATTCGGGCCGGACAATTGGGAGCGGACAATTCGGAACCGGACAATTTGGAGCGGACAATTCGGACCGGACAATTCGGACACGGACAATTCGGAATAAATTCTGGCACGGACAATTCGGACCTAGACAATTCGGACCGGACAATTCGGGTCGGACAATTCGGAACCGGACAATTCGGACCGGACAATTCGGACCGGACAATTCGGACCGGACAATTCGGAACCGGACAATTCGGACCGAACAATTCGGACCGGACAATTCGGGCCGGACAATTCGGACCGGACAATTCGGACCGGACAATTCGTAGCAGTCAAAATTAATGATGGAACTCAAACTTTTAGACCAGATTTTCATACTTATCACCATCCCCGTATTATACAGAATGATATCGACCGGAGAGACTATTGCGCATTCAAATTCAATCAAAAATAGAAAATTATTTTTTGTTCTCAAAGCAACCGTAGGCTTAAACATAATATTACTCAAGTGAGGAGTAGCCTATTACATTATGTTACCTCACTTGGCAGTGACATTATAGATGATTAAAGTTAGATTTGGAAAGACATAGGCACTTCAAAATGGACAAGTCACGCATAGTATGAGACTATAATGACCTATAATAGGCCTATTATGGCATTTGCAATAAAAGGGAATCCACGTACAAAGTAATAATAATAATAATAATAATAATAATAATAATTATTATTATTATTATTATTATTATTATGTATACAAAACTTTAACGCTGTGGCTTTCACAGGTTCCTTTATTAAGTCCCTAATTGACATGGATGAGGGTGGTTGGTCTTACTGAAATTGATTTATTCTGTTTGAAATTTTTGTTGAAGAAAATAAATATGTGTTTATGATATAAAAAGTAATAATAATAGTAATAATAATAATGATAACAATTTTTCTTTAATTCAACGCCTGCAAACGCGTTGTGTTTGTATGCTACATGTACAAGTTATGCAATTATCTTAATTAACACCAAACTGAACAGACAGCCTGCAATCTGAAACCTGACTGACTGATTTCAATGAGCTGCTTCTAAGTTGGCAATTTATTGAATAGGCCTATTACTTCTAATCTCAGTTTCTTAATTAAAGTTTTTGAATTTAGGGTCTTCAAGATCAGAGAGCTATAATGCCACACTGCTTTTTAATCGACGCAGGCTTTTGATTTTTCTTATGCTTTTACTTCACACGATTGTTTGCAACTCAAGAAATAATTGGCTTAAATAAATAAATAAAAGTTTGATCGCCGTAAGCGCCTTTTAGTGGCTCACAATATGTATATGCACTCCGAATTGTCCGGGTCCGAATTGTCCGGATCCGAATTGTCCGGGTCCGAATTGTCCGGATCCGAATTGTCCGGGTCCGAATTGTCCGTTCCGAATTGTCCGGTCCGAATTGTCCGTTCCGAATTGTCCGGGTCCGAATTGTCCGGGTCCGAATTGTCCGTTCCGAATTGTCCGGTCCGAATTGTCCGTTCCGAATTGTCCGGGTCCGAATTGTCCGGGTCTGAATAGGGTGGGTCCGAATTGTCTGGTCCGAATTGTCCGGTCCGAATTGTCCGGTTCCGAATTGTCCGGTTCCGAATTGTCCGCGCCCAATTGTCCGGTCCGAATTGTCCGTTCCGAATTGTCCGGCTCCGAATTGTCCGGACACCTGCTGAAGTGTAGGAGAATAGTCTTAAGAAGAAATTGGAGAATAATACAACAATTCGAGACATGTGTCCGCGTAAATATTGCACTGCAGTTGCTACAAGTCCTGTTTAGACGATTCTTGTTGGAATAATGATTTCTCATGGAGTTATTAATTTTGCTAGACTAGAGCCCAGTAATGAACGAATTATCACAAGAAATTCAATTTAGTTGTCCACAGTCATGTTAGGAGCTCATCACGTCCTATACAATATAGTTGAATAGACTACTCAATTCACCAACACCATCAGATCTGCCGATTGGAAGGCTCAGTGGACCTTTTGGGGGTGTGGGTGGGGGTAGCAAGAGGCGATTCAGCATCCGTGCGCTCTGCGTAGCCTATATCCAGAGTGTTTACCATTGGCCTACTGTAAATAGTCCTAAACTCTCGTCCGAAATGAATTCTTGGACTTGACGGATGAACAGTGGTCGTGTGGTAAATGTAAATGTAAACGTTTTTCTAATATAATAGCGACATGCATATTATGGTTTTGACGCTGCTCATTTTTCAATGAATTGATCTGGTGAAAGATGAATGTGAATGGGTGTGCATGAACTGCATAAGGTCTCCGTGTAGGAAGTAGGATGGAAGCATAGGCGTAGGAGACAGAGGTCCGGGGGGCAAATGCCCCCAAATTTCGGGCAAGTCTGATTTTTCGGGCAAGCAGACTCAGAAAAATAAGAAAAGGTCAGAACAATTTCGAGCAAAAGTACCGGATGACTAAAAAAGGTCGTCAGAATTTTCGGGGAAAAAGTAACGGGATATTCCAGGAGATTTCTGCGGGATGACTAAAAAAGGTCATAAAATTTGTCGGGCATACGTACGAGATTTTTAAAAAATTCGGCCATAAGAAAAAAATTTGGGCAAAAGTCTAACTTTTTGCCCCCCCCCCTGCTGAAATGTCCCCTACGCCTATGGGTGGAAGGAGCTGCCCTGACTTGTCATCAAACCAATCCAGGTTCTTCTCCGTCGTTTGCTGGAATAATTGATTTGTCGGAATGTCTGTGGCAGGGCGTTGAAAATAAAACAGATCAAACAGATGCTGTTGATGTATGAGAGTAAATGTCAACGACGAGGAAGCGATATTGCGATGTGCGAACGAGAAATTGAATCTTAAACAGACATAAATCTATTCGCTTTTCAATCTCAAAAAGCTAATTTGTTAGCCAAACAGGTCAACAAACGGCCATGTTGATCTGAAATTTATGATAACATGCATGTTGTTTGCACGTTGCATATATATATATATATATATATATATATATATATATTTGTGTACACGATACCTATATAAGTATATATATATATATATATATCTACAGGTGCGCGAAACAAATATATGTATTCAAGACTTATATAGTTCTTCTGTATAGAATTTGTTTCGCTTCAGTGCAGTCGTAATTATAGTGTTACACTGTATGTGTTATATTGGCTGGCTTACAGACATATTGATCTTAATGCTTAATAGTATTGCATATAATTTATAGACAACGACATCATATGCATTTATAGGCTTATTTTACTGTCTTTCAGCGTAGGGCCTACATAATACTAGGCCTATATATATTACACATAGGCTATATACATGTAGCAACTATCATGTATAACTACAGGTACGACAAATACAAACATGCATTCAAGATTTATATGGCGCATTTCTTCAATAGAATTTGATTTCGTTTCAGTGCAGGCACAGGTGCTGCAGTAGTCAATGTGTTTTTGGCTGGCTATATTATGGTTTGATGGTTGGAAGATGTCGACGACTGTTGAAGATAATTTTATACCAATATAATAAAATGACGAAGTGTGACAACAAAAATATGTCCACTGGAAGACGAAACAGAGTCACAGACACATACAGATAAATCCAGTTTTGTTCTTCTCCGTGGCTGAGTTGGGAGCGCTCCTGAGTAGGTTTATTGAAGGGGCGTGAAATGAACGAATGAATTAATTGACAAAATAATAATTAATAAAAACTCAGACCACGAATGAAAACTTCAGGCATTTTGCGCATTCCATTCAGCCGCACAAAGACCCCAGAACAGCATCTACAACTTCTCTCGCGGGACTCAGGAACATGAGAGACAATTCAGCAGATGACGAATACTTGACGCCTGGAAGACGATGGCTATAGCCACAAGTGACGCCTGGCAGACGATGGCTATAGCCACAAGTGACGCCTGGCAGACGATGGCTATAGCCATAAGTGACGCCTGGAAGACGCTAGCTATAGCCACAAGGGTGGCGTTCTCCGTTTCTTCTTCTCGGACATCTTAATCAACGAGTGGCTGCAAAATATGTGACACGCGGTAATGAAACAGAAGGAAAACAACCCACGGCTGAGTGGAAACAACGGTGGAGGAATTCGCTGAGTAAAGACAAGTTAAACGACCGTTAAAAACACGTTCAACCCCAAAGTACATTGCAGCAGAGAAAGATAAACAGTCACACGGTGGTACAGTAACACATGCAAAAAACCAGAGAAACAGGCAGCAGAAAAAGGACAGCATGTAGGCCTATGTCAACTTATTCAATTAAAAATATATTTTTATGTGGGTCGACAAAGAGACATAAAGACAGACAAACGACCAGACATAAAAGACAAACGAGACAGGTTTGAAGCGGGAAACAACGACAGAAAGAAAGATCGAAGAAAATTAACTGCAACGACATCCTGACCTACTTACTCACTGACAGCAAAAAGTTGACAATGGCAAAGAAACAGAAGCGGAATTTGACATTGGAATGCATAAGAAGGAAGCCCAGATTTGTGCTCACGGGGTAATGTGGCCATGAAAAATGTCAACCAAACAGACAGACAGAGACAGACAGAAAGACAGACAAATGACACATAAAGACAGATATACAGACAAATATACAGTCCGACCGACAGTTGCTATTACAATCAGTGGCGGCGTGACAGAAGCATGATAAGACGTTAGAAATCGATCTTATCCAGAGTAAGAAACCCTATTAGAGTTCAAAGACCCAACCCCATCGTCTCCCCCATCACCTCCCCCATGTGCCTTCCCCACTCTTTCCAGAGTTATCAGTACATGAACTTTCGTCGGGGTAGACAAGCCTACGCTCCTTTTTTGAAGACTTCAAGAACAGTTGAAGCGAAGACAGGAGCACTCAGAGTGGTAAGAAATGACCTATTAGACGATTAGACAAGAACAAATAGACCGACACAAACAGAGACACAAGAACAAATAGACCGACACAAGCAGAGACACAAGAACAAATAGACCGACACAAACAGAGACACAAGAACAAATAGACCGACACAAACAGAGACACAAGAACAAATAGACCGACACAAGCAGAGACACAAGAACAAATAGACCGACACAAACAGAGACACAAGAACAAATAGACCGACACAAACAGAGACACAAGAACAAATAGACCGACACAAACAGATAGCGACAGATAGATAGAGACAGACGCAGAAAGATCTGATTTGTATGAGTATAACTCAAGGACAGCAAGGCAAATTAATTGAAATGGAAAGATTAGATGGGAGAAAAAAGGGATTTGATTTAAGAGGGCATGCTATAAATAGAACTGTCAAGGAGACGAAGATGGCGACAGACGAGGAGCGACGGACAGAGAGAGATACAGAGAGAGACAGAGAGAGAGACACACACACAGAGAGGCACAGAGACATACACACGGAGAAACACAGAGAGACAAACAGACAGAGAGAGAATGAGTCAAAGAAACATGGAGATGGAATGTGTCATGGACTGATAAAGTTCCTACGTCCATATTCTTCTGTATTTGACTGGATGTTTCAAGGTCTGAACACGACCATTGACCAATAAGTTATTCATCAGTTCACAGAGACTTTCCTGCAAACTAATCTTTCTTCACACGACATCCGATAATATAGGCGTAAACGTCATTGCGTTGTGTAATGTAATGCGACAAGAGGATAGACTTGCATCGGCTGTAGGCCTATATCGCCTCGTAGTGGGCATGGTAGCAGTACGGCAAGCAGGCAAGAAAAGATTAAGTGGTAAGGGAATTGGGGGAGGGTGAGAAATAGCACACGTACACACACACACACACACGCACACACACACACACACACCTACACACACAGAGGCAGAGGTCGAGGAGGAAAGATTAAAGAGGTCCACTGATACCAGAAGAAATTTTAAAGATATGAAATTATAAAACTGATACCAGAAGAAATTTTAAAGATATTAAATTATAAAACTGATACCAGAAGAAATTTTAAAGATATGAAATTATAAAACTGATACCAGAAGAAATTTTAAAGATATGAAATTATAAAACTGATACCAGAAGAAATTTTAAAGATATGAAATTATAAAACTGATATCAGAAGAAATTTTAAAGATATGAAATTATAAAACTGATATCAGAAGAAATTTTAAAGATATGAAATTATAAAACTGATACCAGAAGAAATTTTAAAGATATGAAATTATAAAACTGATACCAGAAGAAATTTTAAAGATATGAAATTATAAAACTGATACCAGAAGAAATTTTAAAGATATGAAATTATAAAACTGATACCAGAAGAAATTTTAAAGATATGAAATTATAAAACTGATACCAGAAGAAATTTTAAAGATATGAAATTATAAAACTGATACCAGAAGAAATTTTAAAGATATAAAATTATGAAACTGATACCAGAAGAAATTTTAAAGATATGAAATTATAAAACTGATACCAGAAGAAATTTTAAAGATATGAAATTATAAAACTGATACCAGAAGAAATTTTAAAGATATGAAATTATAAAACTGATACCAGAAGAAATTTTAAAGATATGAAATTATAAAATGATTAAAAGGGAGAAGGAGAGAGAGGAAAAGAGTGAAGCATAAATTTTAAAAAATACTAAAAGAAGTGAAAGCAGATATAGGCCTAAATGTTTAAATACACAAAAGAAAGCAACACTGACACTGAGAAAGAGTCTGAATAAAAAGGAGGATGATACGCAGATAAAGAGAAAGACGAGTTAGACTAATAGGCAAAAAGAAGGACAAATCAAATAAAGTCAGTTTATTATGAGAAAAGAAAAATAAGAAACAAATAAAGAACCAAGGCAGACAGCAAAGGGAAAATCCTACACATGAAAAAACTAATGTTTATAGGACACCTTGATTGTAAATTATGCAGAGAGAATACTCAGAAAGAGTCATCCTGAAAGGGACGGGTCCCGCTACCCTTGGTAACCTCATAACGAAAACTGAAAATCAAGATGTCGAGGCTATAAACAGTAAAAAAAAACCTCACAAAACACAAGTAAAGAAATGAATGTGGCAAAAAATCAAAGATAGAGAAAAAACAATGAAACGAAGAACACATACATGTACAGAGGGAGAGATAGAGAGAGACAGACAGACATACAGTCTATCTGTCTGTCTATCTGTCTCTATGTATGTCTGTCTTTCTCTCTATATCTGACTCTGCGTGTCAGTCTCGCAGAATACTCAGAAAGGGTCATCCAGAAAGAGATATGTATGTCTGTCTATCTGTCTGTCTATCTGTCTGTCTGTCTGACAGACAGAGACAAAGACAGAGATGCAGATAAGGATGCAGAGAGAGACAGCGAGACAGAGAGACAGAGAGACAGTGAGACAGAGACAGAGAGGCATAGAGAGAGACATAGAGAGAAAGAGACAGAGAAACATAGAGAAACATAGAGAGAAAAAGAGACAGTGAGAGAAAGAGACAGAGAGAGAGACAGAGAGAAAAAAGAGAGATATAGACAGAGAGAGACAGAGAAAGAGACAGTGACAGAGAGAGAAAGAGAGACAGAGAGAAAGAGAAAGACAGAGACAGAGAGACGAATGAAGAGGAAGATGCAGCTAGTAGGGAGGGTGGGAGGCTGAGGTAGAGGCAGAGGCACAGAGTCAGAGAGAGAGCAATGCAGAGGTAGAGTTACAGAGAGAGAGAGAAACTGTAAGACAACATGCAGTGAACAATTTAGTGTTATACAGACAGCAACTGAGTAACGTCTAGAAACCTTAATTTTGCCATTTATTTCGCTCTGTGTGATCCAAATGAATCTTATCTTCTCCCCTGTACGACCTCTGATCCCACATAACATAGCGCACTATAAAAAGCGACTGACAACACGGGAAGTAGCCTATACATATATGAGAGATGTCCGACTCAAGACATCACGACTGACCCCTCGACGCGAAGCTCATTAATTCGGAATTGTTGGGAATTTTGTTGCCAAGCAAATCATCCGTGAGACAGTCATGAACCAGATGAAACCAGAGGGGATCCTTTAGCTGCATGGAAACGCGGTTGGACCTTGGATTGCTTGTGAGCGAATATAATTTCTTCACTGAACTTAACAATAACCATGGAGTTTTTTTAACCTCTTGACTATATATTTGTCTTGCATTTACATAACATGAAATTGAATTGAACCTTAAGAAGTAGGCATAGATATATTATAACAGTGGCATTGCTAGCAACTGTAACTCAAACTGTAACTCAAAAGATGCGCAGATGGTTTTTAACCGAATGAAATATTCAGCAAAAGGGTCGTATTTTCGATTTTTATTTTTAAAAATTCGGAGGCATTTTTATATGGCTTTAAATCTCTGAAGGGTTCAAACATGCCCAAGAGAGACATCCGTACATTCTCGTAGATGACCTCTGATATGTGCTGCCACTGTATAATATAACAAAGAAGAAGAAGACTAAGGAGACCGTATGCAGTCTCTACGATAGATAGATTATTATGTCCCACATAATGGCAGACGAGCCTTTCATCGCCTTTGCGTCTAAAAGCCAAAGCAGAACTGGAAAGTAAGGAAGAGGATAAAAGATGAAGATGGAACGACACTGCTTCTGACACTAATGGTGCGTTTCTGCTGCTTCTTCCGAATCACGCTGCCAGCCCTTTTGAATTGTGATGATGATGGGTGGTTGACTCGTGTATTATAGAGTCGTTGTTCTTGACAGCAACGAAGAGCAGGCGGATTAAAACACAATGATGTATGTTGCGAAGGCGTTGTTGGCGATTATATCTGACATGATCTATTAATTATTGCATGATTGATTATACGATTTTATATCTATTGTATGTCTATTGTGGTTTGGTGAAGTATGAAATGATGTTATAATAATTATGGTGGCTATGCCTATTATGGCAAGGTAAAGTACATTAGGCCTATATGATATTATAATTATGATACATGATTGATAAGATATGATAAGATATAATATGATATGATATATAATATGATATCTGAGTAGGTACCTTGAAGGGCCGCTATATAAATTTTGACTGATTGACTGATTGCTTTGATGTTATGATTATGGACATCATATGTCATGATATATATTAATGTATGATATGAGTGGTCTGGTATACGAATGGTTATGGCATGGTATGCAAGATGCGAAATAATGCGATGTGGTATATGATGTGATAATTATAACCTATGTGAAAAGAATCAGTTATTGCTTAGAGAGATGTGCAAATGGTTTAAGAAACGACAAATACTCTGGATGAGTGTTTTAACCACTACTTCTGATCTGCGCTCAATGCATGGTCCGACAGAAATTTAGGATTCGTTATCCACTCTCTAAATTACAGACGATGCTGATGTTGTCAGCAGCCACAAAAACTTAACCGTCTCTATCTCTTCCGCTCAGAACATCTACGTTGCTGAAGATAAAAAGATAAAAACAATATTTCTGGAAGAGAAGAATGACTCGTGGGCACCATAAGAATTAGATGAAGGGAACCAAATCACGAGGAAACAGGAAACGGAGAAGGAGGATAAAGAGCAGCAAAGGAGGAGAAGGACAGAGGAGAAGGAGGACAGAGGAGGAGGATGATAGAGGAGGAGGACAGAGGAGGCAGAATAAGAAATAAATGGTGCCAACCAAAGAAATTAGGCTATTATCGGAAGACGAAATAGATGAAGGGGCAAATAAGGGAGCAGAATCAAAATGTAAGGACACGAATAGGAAGAGAAGCAGGAAGTAGGCCTATACACGGGAAAACGGGAAACAGAAAGGAGAGGAAGAGAGAGAGAGACACGTGAAAGAGAAGCATGCCCATCAAATTACTTCGCATCATATCACATCTCGCATTATTTACTGGAGATCGTCGTGTACAGCCATCAGAGACGCATCCACCACACGTCATCACCATGACAACCACCATATAAGCACAAATACCATCACAACAACATCATCAGCATCATCATTATCAGGTTTTATCCTCCCAATGTTCATCTTCATCAACAGTCACGCACCAGATTATTTTGTCCCAGCATCAGAATCTGAGACATTGTCACGCAGTTTTGCATCGTTTAATTGGAACAGCTTATGAAACGGTCTCAGCTTTCCATCACAAACACATTCAGTCTTCTCTTTCTGTTCAGGTCGTCTGTATCAGCCGTTCCCACCCGTGGCCCGCAAGGCCACAAAAACTGGTCCTCATCCCTCAGAAAGTTAACAAAAAATATATGAAAAATTGACAATTTGGACAGGATAGATTAAACCACCACAACCGTATGACCATTAACAGCAAAATTAAGAAAGTGCTAATGCATGTCACCAGCTTATTCACGAGCGCTGTATGGTGTGAGAGGGCTCCACAGAGTTCTCAATTGAAGATAGAAATCCGGTTGCCATAATTATAGAGACCAGAGATTAGTGGGCGGGCTTCGCTGACAGCTTCGAAGGCGGATAATCATTAAATGGCAGTTGCTAAGCAACGAGACCACGACTAACTGACAAGAAACATGAAAACCCATCTCCGAATAATTTTCCACATCCCATAATTATTACAATATGAATTATTCGATTGTTCCATCCAATTAACGCTTCGTTCTCGTTTTTCGTTGTTAATTTCCACACAGCTTCGATTTCCTCGCAGTATATATATATATATATATATATATATATATATATATATATATATATATGCAGTCGTCGCCATCGGTGTCAAATGAACCTAATCTGTCGCAATGGTTTTCTCCCGTCTTCTTTTTCACTTCGTCCGGTCCGAGACACGTCATAACATAATATCTCACACCTGTAGATGTCTATAATACAAGACGAAGAATTTAATGGATTCGCACGATTATAGACCTAATTATTTTTATAATCGAATTTCGTGAGCACTGTGTAATTACTAACTGTTTTCTCATTAGCTCTTTCCTTCTGTGATAATTTTTTTATTATTAGCCAATGGTTGTGATCCCAATGGTATTACAGTTTTAATTAAAAGACTTATTATGGCTGTCATTTGCATATGTTCTTTTGTTAGTGTGTCTTTTGTTTTTCGTCGACGCCTCCGTCATCATTATTAGGCTGCCACCATCATAAAATTACCACCAGCGGCGTAGTCCGTCATTATTATCATTATTATAGTCATCATCATCATCAACATCATCATCAACATCATCAGCATCATCATCATCATCAATATCATCATCATCAATATCAATATCATCATCATCATCTTTTTTTTCATCTTTATCATCATCATCATCATCATCATCATCATCTTTATCATCTTTGTCATCTTTATCATCATCATCATCATCATCATCATCATCATCATCATCATCATCATCATCATCATCATCATCATCATCATCATCATCATCATCATCTTCACCATTATCAAATATGATGTTGATGATAACAAGAAGCCAAGAAAACACAATACGAGTTCTTGCATTATTTATTTACATGCATTAATATAATTGTAGGCTATGCCTATCAAAGCGTGTCTGTCCATTAGTCTAATCATTCTAATGGTTAACGTTATGGTCTGTCGAGCGAGAGACCGAGATTCAAAATTCAAATCCATTCCAGGACAGAACCTTTTCAGTTTATACACCCCACCTGCGCCATAGCCAACTGTAATAATTATTAGTATATTTACCGTCAACCGACGATTTAGAGGGGCATAACTAGGTATAGGCCTAGTGGTCAACCGCCCCTTCTTCATTAGGAAAATAAAGTCGCTAACACTTACATGGCTACTTCTTAGGCTAGCTCTTCTTAGTCTTCTTTTTCAACACGAGGGGGCTATGCATTTTGTTTTTATGTTCATGTACATTAGTACATTGTACTACACGTATTTGTGAATATGTTTGTAATTGATTTTGACACGGCATCGTTTTGTTTTCCTCACGTCATCCTCATCTGCATAATCTGTTGAGGCAACTACAGTCGACAAGTCAACGCGAGAAGTCAACGCTCATCGTTTATTCAGTTCACGCTGCATGCAGGACTTCTCATGGTTTCTGCAGCAAACACATCTTCTCTGGCTTCACATACAAAATACTTGGACGTTGGGAAGCGTTGTAGCGGTGCGCTGCCATATGCATGTTGACGTTGCAATTTGTGTTTCTTTGCAGGGAAGGGTGGCTCGGTTACCACATGAGCAGCAGATTCGAATCCTCAATGAGCTGCGAGTCAATTGTCTTTCGAAAGAGTTCAAGGAAAACACATCGGAATTCTGTGAGTGAGAATAATAGAATTTGACGTCTCATGCATGATGATCAATTGATCATGAGGCTGGAGGGAGGGTTTCATTTTCTTTTGTGCGCGGGAAGCAGTTTCGGAATGGAGAGCGAGAAAAGGAGGAGGCCGACGACGAGAGTAGGAGGAGGAAAAGGAGGAGGAGGATGAAGGAGGAAATGGAGGAAGGTGGGAAAGGAGCACCTCGTAAAGTAATTGTAATGTAACGCAATTCTATCTGAACTGATAATATGATCATATTTTGTGAACTTTTAATTCTGTTTTATCCTGCCTCAGATATCCGATATAATTTTATGTCCTTTCATTCTATCATACTTTATCTTACATCACCGAATTTTATCTAACCCTGTATTCTTGGAGGAATTTATATAGCACCGTCATAAATATGTATTATTCTCTCTTATAACTGATTCGAAGATATTCCGCGGCTTGCACCAGTTGCCCATGCCACACTTGGCATCACTTTATGGCTTGCTTTGCTTGATTATTATGAAGCCGTATAGTTCACGGCAGTCATCGCCTCCTCCGTCGTCAATCAAGCCACGGGTGACGAAGTAGGAAATGGGGTTTGATGACAATAATAGAGGCGCTACATCACTGTCAACCTACTGGTAGCCTATGATTTACGTCCTGATATACTGTAGGATGCATCGATACTTTATAGGCAAAGTGAAGAAGCGATTTATATTCATTTTATATTTATATTTATATTCATTTTATTTATATTTATATTCATTTTATTTGGATGATCAGCGAAACAAATCTTCGTCTAAATCGACGTTTCATTGCAACATAAAGAGAAATGACCATTCTTGACCATTCATGACCATTCTTAACCATCGTCCAACTTCCAAGTAGATCATTTATGGATCTTCGTGACCCCCATGAACAGATGACCATTAACCCCACGGTATGCGATGAAGAATGACGACGAAATATATTAAAATGGAATAATGGATGACAGTACTATCAAGAGACACAGATTTTCCCTTGAGCAAATTTTGAGATGCAGCTAAGATTTGAAAATGTCATCGACTTCCATATATTCTTAACTTCAGCGTGTCTGGGAGCGATAGTGTTGGTCAATGTACTCAATCTATATTTAGTATCGAATTCTTTCGGAATGCAGTAGGAGTAGAAATGTGGACGTTCTAACCTGAACTTCTGAAGGGGATATGAACTCTTGACCTAGAGAGTTCACCACACTAACCCTGTTCTTGCATACCGGTAAACCAACAGTTTATCTGCAGCGGTATTTTCTGTTGTTTAGAAAAGTTTGGCCACAGTCATTCAGATGAAATTACTGATGTCGTTTGTTCTGCTGTCTTTCCTATAATAGCATCACCGATCATTGCAGCATGGGATGAAGGAGCGACTGCGGAGGCTGGTGATGGTGATGGTGATCCATTGGCTGAAAAGACAACGTGCGAACGAACGTGGGACACAATCTCCTGCTGGCCAGAAACACCTGCCGGTCAATTAGCCGTCCTACCCTGTCCTAATTACATCAACCTGTTTCTTATCGACGGTCAGTCAAAGAAGCAATTTAAAAACAACAGTAACTGTATTAGATTGCAACTATCTATCAGATTATATAAATGAACTACGTGTGGCTGTAGATCACAACACGCTTAAGTACATACATGTAGGTGACGGGTCACATGTATACATGCATTGTATGGTCCTCACTCCTCAGCTGCTAATCAGTCCGTCCGTCCGTCCGTCCGTGAGTCAGTCAGGCAGTCGGTCAGTCAATCAGTCAGTCAGTGCGTCAGTTTCTCGTTGTATTTCTGCCTGTCTGTCTTCCTGTGTGTCAGTCAGTCTAGTTTGCTGTAAACATGTTTACTTGCCTGTTCGCCTAGCATAGAGCATCCATGAAATACCCCGTTTATTACGTAGCCTATATATTAAACGTAGAGAAAATAGACTCATTACAACGCGACCCCGTTGTAAATCTCTTCCTGTTTTTTTTTGCTACAAAACGCAGAATTATAATTATCTTAAGTAGGCCAGGTTTAGTTCTTGCCAGCCATTGACTGACATACACATTATCTTTATATATAATGTATAGCCGTATATGTGCGACCTGGTGGCGGACCGGTAACGCGTCGGCTCACGGAGCGTGAGGTTGCGGGTTCGACTCCGGGTAACGACCTTGGGCAAGTTGTTCACGCACACGTGCCTCTGTCACCAAGCAGTATAATTTGGTACCGGCGTACGCTGGGAAGTAAACGGCAAGTCCTGCGATACACTGGCCCCGTGTCCAGGACCTTAATTGGGATTCGTCCATTGCCGGCTCAAGGGCCTAGAAAAGGAGATGAGCGCCTCACCAACGGGCCTTCGGCCCTGGGATGTCTTTACTTTTATAGCCGTATATATCCTAGGCCTAAATCTCCTATCAGACCTATCTGTTTCTTATCCGTCGTTTTGTCTATCTTGACAGACGCGTCTGTGATTATTATGCATGCATTGACTTCTAAAAATAATAATTCTCAACTCATTTTAAATTGAGTTCTTGAATTTAAGTTATAATTCCAATTTTGCTTCACATATAATTTATACATATAAATATGTATTCTATTGTAGGGGAGACCGGGGCTGTATGTTACAGGGGTTATATGTTACAACGCTTATATATCTGGTGTTTACTTATTTGTAGCGTATATCTATGTTCTAGTGCATGCGCACGGTTAGTCTGCATGTATAGTGGAGGAGCTGTTGATTTATTTGACAGCGTGACCAATTTAGGGTAAAAAAACGTTTTTTGAGCTGATATTTTTTTCAATGGTAAATGCACACTTTTGTAATTTCTGCGGCCAGTTTTACTACTTCGGTTGTCATATTTGGCGTGTTGGTGGTATGTTGATATGTGTTTATAAACACAATATTACTAGCGATGTAGCTTGACTGTTGTATATGTCAAATCTTTTTGTTTCTGAGGATGTGCCTAGGGGCTATATGTTACATGTGCCTAGGGGCTATATGTTACATGTGTAACAGCCTATAACCCATAGGCTATATGTTATGTGTGCTGTGTATGTGCATTATTACAAATAGATATCACACATGCATGATCTCTTACATTAAACATAATTACAGATACACGTTTGCGTACATAAATGGACACAGTAGGCCTACACATATACATTATTACACAGATACACGATTATGCAGATATATAATTACATACCTACCTACATACATACATACGTGCATATATACAAATATGCATGCAAGCATACATACATTCATACATGCATACATACATACATACATGCATACATACATACATACATACATACATACATGCATACATACATACATACATATATACATACATACATACATAGTACATACATACATACATACATACATACATACATACATACATACATACATACATACATACATACATACATACATACATACATACATACATACATACATACATACATACATACATACATACATACATACATACATACATACATACATACATACATACATACATACATACATACATACATACATACATACATACATACATACATACAAACATACGTATATGCAATTGCACTGATGGAAACGATTATTATGTATGACACAACTGTTATAAATCTGACTAGACCTAAGCTTAAGAAAACCCATTTAGCTGATTTCTGATTTAACTATAGTAGTTTAGTTTAGCCTATGTTTCGTCGTTTTTTTTTCATCAACTGCTGAAGAACTTCAGACTTCACATAGACCTAATCAGTTCTAAATAATCTGTTATATTATTAGTGATGTTCCTGTTTAATAATCACTATACATTTACTGTAAAAATGTCAATTCTACATGTGTAACATTGCAACCCCGGGGAATGTAACATGTAACCCCGCTATCGGGGTTATTTGTTACACTCGAGTACCTTGACTAACACCAAAATTGCACACAAATCATTAACTATTAGCACAATCTATTCTACTGTGACCAATTTCTGTGTGACATATTGAAGTATTAAACCCCCTTGGTTTTAGGAAAACTGAGGTGCTGAGGAACAGCCAATTTACAAAAAAGTGAAAATTGTAACATATAACCCCGGTCTCCCCTACACTGTGTCCGGTTAAAAAGTAGCCCCCACAAAAAAGTGTCATAACTCGGCCAAAACGTTTGGGATTTGTCTGAAATTTCAAACACAGCAACAGCGGCCATATTTACACGAGATTCTAAAACCGATTAGAAATATACGTGAGTTTGTCAAATTTAAAAGTGTTTGCGTTGGAGCACCGAAAAATTGAACTTTCCAACATGGAAAACCTGAAAGGAAGTGAAATTCAGCTAAATATAGTGTTCAAAATGTCCATCTTTTTCACGGACACACGGCCGTAAACTTAGACGCTATGGTCCTGTCGATGATCACCTGGTTAAGCAACTGCCAATCTTCAAACAGTCGCGCCCTACGCCATACGGTTATCGATGTCATGAATACGCGGCTACGCGCGAACGAAAAACACGCTCCTCCAGTACATGTACTCCGGATCAAAGTCTGGACTGCTGGACGGCTACAGCTGCAGGATATGAAGCCGAGTGTCTCCCGGGATAGCTATTAACCTACTACGTCTACGATCGTGTGTCCGAGAACAAGAAACACATTTTTTGGCACCATAATAGCTGAATTTCACTTCCTTTCAGGTTTTCCATGTTGGAAAGTTCAATTTGTCGGTGCTCCAACGCAAACGCTCATACATTTGACAAACTCGCGAATATTTGCAAACGTCTTTGGAATCTCGTGTAAATATGGTAACTGTTGTTGTGTTTAAAATTTCAGACAAATCCAAAAAGTTTTGACCGAGTTATGACACTTGTTTGTGGGGGCTACTTTTTATCCGGACACAGTGTAGTTCCGAAGTAGGCCTAATTGTAGTTCCAATTTTAGCTTTCCAAATGATTATTAACTCCAGCGCTGCAAATATGGGCGCCCGCACATATAGGGTTAGCCTAAGTGGAGAGGGGCACTTGCCTCTGGAAAATTGGCGCCTATTTTTAACCATAGCCTACTTTTGTTGTTTTGCATTTTGAACTAAGGCACTAATGATGCTAATCATCATCATGCAATATGATGTACATACATACATGCATACATGCATACATACATACATACATACATACATACATGCATACATACATACATACATACATACATGCATACATACATACATACATACATACATACATACATACATACATACAAACAAAGAACATACATACATACATACATACATACATACATGTATACATGCATACATACATACATACAATCATACATACATACATACATACATACATACATACATACATACATACATACATACATACATACATACATACATACATACATACATACATACATACATACATACATACATGCATACATGCATACATACATACATACATACATAGTACATACATACATACATACATACATACATACATACATACATACATACATACATACATACATACATACATACATACATACATACAATGTCATACACATATACATACATACATACATACATACATACATACATACATACATACATACATACATACATACATACATACATACATACATACATACATACATACATACATGCATGTATACATGCATACATACATACATACATACATACATACATACATACATACATACATACATACATACATACATACATACATACTGACATGTATACATGCATACATACATACATACATACATACATACATACATACATACAATGTCATACATACATACATACATACATACATACATACATGCATACATACATACATACATACATACATACATACATACATACATACATACATACATACAATCGTGCATGCATGCATCCAACATAAACATACAGACATGCATGTAGGTATTTATTTATGTGTATTCATTTATGCATGCATGCCTGTCTATATGGTAGGCCTATCATAGTGCAACACAATTCAACTGCATTCGATTTTATCCTTCCAACATTCAAGTCCCACTCAATGTTATTGCGTATGCCTGTGCATGCCTATACTGCAATGTTATGTGAAGAAGTTGTTTTGAAATAATTCGTAGGGTTTGCAAGTCGTCAGTGCATGGAGAACGGGCAGTGGTTCGTCCATTCCGCCTTCAATAGAACGTGGACGAACTACTCACAATGCATTTTGAACCATGAACCAACGACACCAGGACCAACACCAAACGCTCTACTTGCTGTAAGCCTTGGGTGAATTAATAGCATAACCTACGCACGCCTACACAGTAGTTTACACTCTTCTGTTGTGAACAGTGGTTAGATTAGGCCCTACCTTAAAATTGTTCCCAGGAGCGGTGCATTTTCAAAGTTTTACCGAGCCAGACAGAAAACAATAAAATGGTAGGCTTAGTACTCACCATTTAGGTACAGGTCTAATCAAATCTATTTTGATATTTCTGTGTCTGTCATGCTCACCAATATAGCCTATTCCCATACTAATCACATGGACACACAATAGCAGGCCTACGCTTAGGCCTACTCTCTTAATTTCCAAATTGCTACTAGAAGACTGGTGCCTCTGCGCTTAGCTTTGAAGTTCTTCTTTCGTTCTCTGTCCTGAAGCAGGTTCGTATTATCGTCCAACGACGCCACTAGCTTTAAAGTAGCGCTTTATAAATTTGGAGTTTACGGATACGATTTTCAGAATTCCGCATCAGTTTTGAAGTTGAGACAACGCAATAGCCTAGCTTACATGGTGTAACCCTATAAGGTAAGAGCTCTGAGTAGGTTTTCATTGGTGACAGGCTCCTTACTTCCAGGCAGAGCTCTGCGCCGGCCGCGCCACCGCATTCCGTGTGCACCGCCGCTGCCGACCAAAAATGACCAGCGCGCCGCCGCCGACACTCTCATGTCGGCGCAGCGCTCTGCTTCCAGGCCCCATTTTCACCCTATCTGGTTCCAGACCTCAAACCAAAACTCTTGAGAACTTGATAATTGCGATACTGATGTAGCCTGCTACGGTGCCACAATCATCTCGGCCTGCTACATAAACCGGTCACTGCGAAAGACATTCCGAGATTAACATTTCCATTTCTGGTTGATATCGAAGATTCACGTTGGACCCTGCAGGTAATTGCTATGCATTATGCATACGTCTGCGCATGCGCTGCAATCTCGTAGAAAGAGCAGCGGAGAAAATAATTCCAATTTCCGATGGAATTAAGCCAGTGTGTCGAAAAGATGGATGGTGAACACGCGATCTGAGGACGACGAGGAAGCCAGCGGGAAAACGGTATAGATCCACTTTCCACGGAGGAGAAGAAGGTGTCGACCGACGGAAGAGGGAAATTATTGTCGCTGTCTGATTAAAAGTGTGGAGCGGCGGGTGAAAGCCATTCTGCAAATCAAAAGTGGAATCATAAATCTGATTAGCAAAAATGCTAATAAATAATAAATGCATTGGACCACAGAGCTTGCGCTTTCGTAGGCTACATAGGCCTAATACATGTACGTTGAGACGATATCACAGCGCAGAGGTCGTGAAAGAAGAGTGGGAGGAATTAATAGATCGTTAGCGTATTAAAACTACGACAGGAACCCGTGGCTATAGGCTACGGCCTAGACCCTACAGATAAAAATTAATATAGGCCTAATTATTAGTCACGCTATTGAATAGTCATTCCAAATATTGTTCTGCTGAATTCGAAATCCAAACGCTTTCTGCCATTTAGGCCTATTCCGAAATTCGGTTTTATGTTATTCACTTGTTTCCTGTTTTAGCGCAGTCGTCTTCTCTAGTCGTCTTCTCTAGTCGTCTTCTCTAGTCGTCTTCTCCAGTTGTCTTCCGTTGGTCTCGCTGTTGCAGCATTACTCGCTCTGCTCTTGCATGGCTCTATGTTTGTCTCGCGGCTCTCGCCTACAGTAGCCTACAGTAACTGTCTGTGGCCTGTGGGTCTGTAAGTCTGTGTCTGTCTGTGTCAGACTCTGTCCATTTGTATCTCTGTGGTGATATCTGCATCTTTTGTTGATATAGGCCTATCTATTATCTTTATGTAGGCCTACCTATAGGCTTAACGTATAGACTACGTATAATGTCTCTATGAGACAAAACCATGCAAACATGGAAAAGAGGCACACCTCCAGTTTAGTTTAATAGACTGAGCAGTGGATGGCGGATCATTATCATGGAACTGAGTATCATCCGCATTTATAAGTTATTGTTGTTGTTGCATATAACTTTAGGAACACTTGAATCCACTTCGTATTATATACTACATTGGCTACAGCCTGTCGTTCATCGCTCTTCTGTTCGCCGTCACCATCATGCTATCACTAAGGTAAGCATTGCCATTATACTGTATTGTATTGTATTGTATATGGGCATTTATAAAACGTCTCTGGCAATAAAAACTATTCAGAGGAGCTATACCAGCTGGAACAAGTTTTCATGCAATGGACCGAAATGGTAAACCACCTGCCATGATCTAAGCTCAAATTTATTTCAAAAGGCTATTCCACAAAGGCATAATAGTAGGACCGACAATTGCAAAGGTGCGGCTTTGAGCACTGCTTGCAGTCATGCCTTTATACATGCAAAGTCTATTCTGAAATCACCCGATGAGACCTAAATAATTGTAGTCTAATCTGTTTATAAAAGAGCTACAGATGTAAGCAGAAGTCAGGTCTTATTACCTCGACTTAATTGCGTTGACCTAATTGGCTTGCCCTTAACCTTTGACCGTTGACCTAGACTGTGCTAATACTCTTAGTCTGACTTCTACTGATGTAATGAAATGTTTCCTCTAGCAAATAAACATCGTTGCATGCGACAGCAGTTTCCCTGAGGACCACGACGACGAGTGCAATCCTTTGATAATTATCCAAGTACAGTTCATCTTAACCCCAAGAGAAAAGATTCTGGACAGACTTTCTGCTGTCCTGTCTGTTTTTATTTTCCGAGGCAGAAGTGATGACCGAAAAATAGGCTGAAGACATAAATGTTTCTGATGTTGTCTATAATGGTTGCACAGCTTTCGTTGTTGGTTATTATCGTCATCGTCATAAAGACATAATAGATATTAGGGATCTGGTTAAGCGACTGGTTAACGATGTCAGATGATGACAGACAACGATTATGGACAATGATTATAGACAATGATTATTGACAATGATTATTGACAATGATTATTGTTATTGTGATTGTCAGGAAGCTGCGTTGTCCTCGGAACTCTCTCCACATCAACCTCTTCTTCTCCTTCATCCTTCGAGCGGTCATTGCGCTGTCACGTGACATGATCCAGTCGGAAGTACTCGGAACATATCTACAGAGAGAGGAGGCAACTGTTGAGTACATTACAAAACAGAACTTCGTATGCTTATTGCGTAATGTAATGTAACTATACGTTTCTATAAGGGAGCTAAATTTTGTACATTATCCTTACGGTTAACAAAATTTGTCTGTTTGTAGGTCTATGCCAAAATTGCACTGTAGGTCTATTATGATTTAGCCTTGCAGCAGTTTTCTGGGGAATGGGCTCATCTAGACCACTCCCGGATCTAGCCATGCACTTTCACTCGGTGTTTCATACATTTTGGACCGCTACTTGCTTGAAAATATTGCCACTGACCCACCATTAAAAAGGTTTGACAAAACTATAGCCTCCGACAGCCATGATTACTATTAATTAGACTATTTGACGGAGGGCTTTTGAATGGATGAATGTATTATTTTGTTAGTGGGTTGATGAATGGATGGATTTATGAACCGATGCATGGATGAATGAATTCGTGGATGGATTAATAGATGGATAGATGGGTAGATGGATGGATGTATGGACGGATGGATAGATGGATGGATGGGGGTGTGAGTATAATAATTATGTGTATCTTTGTGTGGTTGTTAGTTCTGGCACTGTCGATTGTTGATGACCGTCTTTAACTTTGCGATGGTGGCCAATCATTCGTGGATCTTTGTCGAAGGTCTTTACCTTCATACTCTTCTCTTCGTTACCGTCTTCTCGGAAACAGCGACCATCCTTCCATACGTCGTCTTCGGATGGAGTAAGTCACACACATCCATCTCCATCTTCCAGGGAGGGGGAGGGGTACGGGAGGGGAGGGGAGGGGAGGGGGAGGAG